>VDFB02129640.1:0-17140 GCA_007258455.2 Sequoia sempervirens | reverse complement strand
AAGTTTAATAATATGTCATTAGATCATTCATGTAAAAGACCATAAAATCATCATGAATAAGAATCACTATCTTCCAATCATGGTACATAAACAAGAACATTATGCAACTTTCAAACAAAATCCTTAGAAGACATAAAGATACATGTTAATTAGATTGTTCATATGAAATCTATACAATGATTATGATCAACAAATAAGTCATCAGTCAACCATGATGCATGAATAAACACTATATATACACACTATATACATTAACAAACACTAAATTAATAGATTATTTAATATTTATTACTAAATTTTTGTCTCATCATTATATTATTAAATATTCATAAATTCAACACGAAAAATATCCATCCAACCAAATTCTTTATAAAATATCCATCCAAGATCAATTTTTTTATAAATATAAGATCATTGTCTTAATAAAGTTTTGTGGCTCTCAGTTGCATCTATTCATTTCTTTGTGTTTTCCTCTTTAGATTGGGACTATCTCCTTTCCTCTAGCCATCGTTGATGCTCATCTAAGTCCACTTCCATGGACCTACATGCATCAACAATGATTTGCATTTTTGATGCAAAATGCCTCAATAATGTGTGAACAAATTCTTTGTTTTAAATAGCATTAACTTGATCTTGAATGGTTCTAACATTCACATTGACTTGTTCTCGAAAGTGAGCACCATCAGATGCAGGTGGTGGAAGTGGGGGGTTTTGAGGTGGAGTGGGTGGAGGTGGAGTGGTTGGAGCTGGAGGACATGGATCCATGTTTTAGATATAAGCGAACCTGCATTAAATTTGTAATTGAAAAATGTAAGATACATGTTTAAAATCCCCTTAAACTATTCAATATAAATGACTTAATTGAATACAAATGAAAAAATGTGTAAAGCTCATTTATGTCTAAGGTGTGTAAATGGAAAAAAAATTGTTAAAGTGATGTGGAATCTCATTTAAAAATACATTAAATTTTTCCCTCGCTACAATGTGGAAGTGTTAAGCTCCAAATTGATTCAAAAAAGGTGGAAGTGTTTTTCCTTAAATTTCCAATACTTAGTGAATTTGTATACATAGTTAGTTAAACAAAAACTTGTCCCTATAGCCATAGGAAAATGGGAAAAGCTAATGGGTAATAATCGATGGGCCGTGCAGGAGGCTATCATTTGTATATGATTCAAAATAATAGCTTCTTGCATAGCACATCGATTATCACCCATTCACTTTTCCCATTTCTCTATGGTTGTAGGGACAAGTTTTGTCTGGCCAATACTAACAATGGATCCAGATTCACCAAGAATTGGAAATTTAGAGCACTTCCAACAAGGATCCTTTCTATTTTAAGAGCTGAAGAGAGTCAAAACAATTAAAAAATTAAAAAACAAATTGTTTGGCAAACAAATACTAATTTAAAAATAATAAACAAAGCAAGAATTTAAGAAACATGAAAATAAGTGATAAAGAATAATGAAAAATAGACCAGAATGTAAAACGGTTTAAAAAAATGGAGAAAGGAGGGTAATGAAAGTTCTATTTTATGTTTGTTTAGTATGCTAAGGTTCAAATTTATGGCTTTCACAATGTCAAGAGTTCCATTTTTTTTGTTTGATGTTTTTTTTGTTTTTCACTAACTAGGGTTTGAAATTTTGTTTGTAACTTTAAATAGAAATGAAAAAAATTCAAAAAAAATCTACAAGAATACAAAAAAACTTAATTTATCACTAATTAGAAAAAATTTGAAAAAGTAAAAAACATACACGGAGTTTGCTAGAGGTCATTGCTTTCGACTCTTTGCATTGCCAAAATGAGGACGGTTAATTGAAAATGAGGAAGAATTCATGTTATAAAGTCCTCAAAAGCAGTTATCCGTTATTGTGGATATTCATTTGTTATATCATTGTTTGTATATATATAATATATTATATAATATATAATATAATATAATATATATTACAATATATAATATAATATAATATATATTACAATATATAATATAATATAATATATATTACAATATATAATATTATATATTATAATATTTATTATATATCATATATAATATATTATATATTATATAATATATAATATATATTTATATATTATAGATTATGAATACATTGTCTCCATTTGAAAACAAGAGAACAAAACAAATATTCACTAAAAAAGAATATCCGTTAATATCAGATATTCGTTATGCAACACAATATTGATTTTTCACGGGGCATCAATATCCAAAGCAGTTAATAATGGATATCCATTATTTTTTTATATTATAAATTTATTACATATAAATATACTATATATTATATATAAAATATATTATAGTATATATTATATATAAAATATACTATAATATATATTACTTATATTCTAGAGTGGGAGAGGGGGTGGGAGAAGGTGGGAGAAGTTTGGAGAGGGTGGGAGAGGGTTGGTAAGAAGGTGAGAGACGATGGGAGAAGGTGAGAGATGGTGGGAGAGCATGGGAGGGGGTGGTAGAGGGCAGGTGAGGGTGGGGGTAGGAGGGGGTGCGAGAGGGTGGTAGTGGGTTGGAGAGGGTGGCAATGGGAGAGGGTGCGAGACAGTGGGAGAAAGGGTGGGAGAAGGTTAGAGAGGGTGGGAGAGAGGGTGGGAGAGGGTATGAGAGGGTGTAGGGTTTATAGAAAGGGATACTATATATTATTTATTTATTATATTAAGTATATTTATATATATTAATATATACTATATATATATTAATATATATAATAAGATATGAATATATATTATATATTAATATAATATCAATATATATATTAATACATAATAAATATTAATATATAATAAATACGTATCATATGTCAAAAGAAATTATAATTCTTAAATTTCAAAAAATAGATATCTATTTATTATGGATATCCGTTTTGTGTATTAGTGGTTTGCACACTTGGATGAGCAACAATATATATATTAAAATATAATATATAATATATATTATATATTATATTTTAATATATATATATATTATGAATTAAAATATAATAATATATACTAATATATAATATATATTATATATTCATATATGATATATATTATATAACATATGACATTCTAATAACACTAGAGGTGATGGATATTCGTCCATAATGGATATCCATTTTTTAAGTTATATAAAAAATAAAAAGGGGACTATTTTGAGTATTTTAACAATCCCTACATTCTTTTTGTCATGAAAATCTCATGATTTCTGTCCGCATCTAATGAAATTCAACTTTTCAAAGATTCTCTTACACTTTTTGTAGAATTCCAATCATTTGTGTGTGTTTTTTTGTTTGTGCAATGGGGAGCAATAGTTGACGTAAGAGAAAAAGGTAAAAGAAAACTTACACCAGAACAAATTGAAGCATATAGAGCAAAATATAGAGAAAGTCAAAGGAAAAGAAGACAAGGTATGTAAAATATTCAAATTGAAGCTTCTTCCGAACCATTGAATGTTAATTCAAGTGAAGAAGAAATAGGAATTGAAAATATTGAACACCATATTCAAATTGAAAATGAAAACATTGAAATTGAAAATGAAAACATTGAAATTGAAAATGAAAATGTGAACAACATTGAGAATGAAAATGTTGTTGAAAATGATATTCAAAATGAAGTTGTTTTTGAAAATATTGAAAATGAAAATGTGGTTGAAAATGAAATTATTTTTGACAATGAAAATGCTGTTCAAAATGAAATTGTAATTGATAATGTTGAAAATGAATATGTGATTGAAAATAAGAATTTGTTGAAAATGAACCTTATGCAATGTACCTAATTACAAAAGAACCCCTAAATGGTTGGTTGAAATAGATGAGAACATAATTGATAATCTTGAAGGGAAAAGGTCACAACAAACGGTTCGTTTGTGAGCTACAAAATTGTTCAATGAATTCTTTTCCAATAAGACATTAATCAAATAATGCCAACTTTTTGTGCAATTACTTAATATTTACAAAATGAGACCATTATTAAAAAAATTGAAGATTTGTCTCACAAAAAAAGGGGAAAAAAATAGTATTATTGTAAAAAATATTTTTAATGCTCTAACCTCTACTGGAAAGACTAGCAAGGAAAAAGATAGAAGGGTTGCTTGAAGAGTGATCACAACCTCACTAGTAAGCCATCATTTGAAAAATGCTTGTTTAATAAGACAAACTTGTATTGGTTTTAACTTAAATTGTAAAACATTGAATAAAGCACTATCAAGAAGAGGACGACTCAATAGTGCTCTTGAAAATGATATGTGGGCTTTTAGTAGGAGGCTTCCACGTGTTGATAAATAGCTAACCGATGATGTATAGATGCAAATTGAACAATATTGGAATTCTCACTCTAGAGTATCACCAAACGTAAAGGATGTTTTAAAGTTACGAATTGGCAATAGAGATCGTACACCGCATCCTAAACATTTTTTGGAATGTAGCCAAATAATTTTGTACAAACAATTTTTTTAAGAACATCCACATTTGCAAATCTCACAAAGGTATTTTGAGTCTTGCAAACCATTTTATTGTTTTCCTATTAAGGTTCGTAATACATGTTGTAAATACCATGTTGAGTTTTCAATGTATCATGAATTGTTATGCCATATACGTTCTACTATGCATACTGATGAAATGTTGCAGGAGTGTCATGTAGTGTAACTTCCCAAGTTATCCAAGGAGTTGTTAGATTCATTTTTATGCATTAGAGGTGATGGTTGCTTATTTTATAAAAATGATTATTTAAATGGAACGTGTTTGCAATGTGGTGGTTTATCAAAGTTTGTAACATGCTTTCATGAGGGAAATGATCATGATTTTGGTAACAAAATTGTTGAGAAAAACAAATATGAGAAAGTGAAATACACATTGAAGAGTGGAGGTGAGGATTGTAGATGCGATTTGGTTGCAAGAGAGGTAAGTATTGCTGATTTTATTTCAAATTTTGAGAAAAATCTTTTCTATAAGTATGCAAGCCATAGCCATAGGTCGCAATGGTTGGATTGGCAATTCAGGATGTGTAAGGACTCTTTCCCCATTGGAACTATTGTATCTGTGGATGATTTTTCTAAAAATTACACATTGCAACCACAAAATGAAGTTCAATCACAATATTATAATTCTATTCAAATTGCTATTTTTGTCCACATAACATATAAGCATGCCCCTGATAGTACAGAAGAGGGCATGAAGATAATCATGGAGTACCATTTTTACATGAATGATGATAGATCTCATTCATCCAAGGTTGTACAACATTGTTTTGAATTTTTTTTTGAGTTCTTGTAGGAAAAAGGAATTGCAATGGGTCAACATTTGATTTGGTCAGATAACTACATAGGGCAATGCAAGAATTCTTGCATGTTTTATTGGTTGAGTAGAATGCATATAGAGAGGGGTGTACCACATATTTGGAGATTTTTCGAAGCTGGGCATGGAAAAGGTGAGTATGATGGTGTAAGTGCATGTGTGAAGAGAGATTTGGTTAAGGAACAAATGAAGATTAGAGGTGGTGCAACATTCAGTGATGCACGTTCTATTGTGGATTGGTGTGCCTATGCACTATCACAAGGAGGGACACTTGATTCACAAGTCAATAGGTTCTTTTGGTTGGTTGAGGAGGGTACAGTGGGAGACATAATGGAATGCCAAACAATTAGAGATTCTTCAAAGATGCATTTAGTTTTAATCTCAAATGTGAGTGCATGGACCATATGGACACGAGAGATGGCTTGTTTTTGTCAGAATTGTATTCAGTGTGATTGGGATCAGTGTGAGTCAAGTGAATGGGTAGATACATGGATTCCACAGTACCTAACCCCTTTATCTATAGCACAATCCTAATTAGAAGATGTAATGGAAAGTTCACTTGACTACAATCATCTTTCAAATCTTGTACAACCAGGACATGTCTATGCAGTTGTAGCATCGCAAGGGAATGAAGAGGGATCAGACTATTGGTTGGCATGATGTGCACAAGGAAATAAAAAGCTAACAAAACTGATGACAGATGATGATGGCTTCATGTATCCTACAGGTTCAATTTTTGTTTTTTGAACTTGGTTGCATTACCATTTCACCATCGTTTAGGTTGTTTAGAATAATACATATTTTTTATTCCAACTATATTTAGATGTTGATAAAAAAGTTATGATCACACAGGTTTAGTTGTTGTTTTCAAAACTTGGTTGCGAACATATATGATTAGAAAAAATAATGTACCTACATTTGAAGACTATGAGAAACACAAAACCATTCTGATGTATTCACACCTTGTTATAGCAACAAATGTTAAGTTATTGAGATATCATGCTAAACCAAAAATAAAAAAAACTATGGACAATTAGTAGTGTTGATCATGAAGCATTACTGGAAACTATGAAGGTAAGAGATGACCCTGCAAGGACACTTGAGTAGCAAATCATTTGTTGTATGGGACAGGTATGATATTATTCATCACATTTTGACATTGTTTATCTAGTAAGGGAAATTATTTAGGTTGTTTAGAATAATATAGATTGGTTATTCTAAGCATCTTTTATAGTTTGGATTACCAATTCATCATCATTCATGTTGTTTAGAATAATATAGATTTGTTAGTCTAAGCATCTTTTCTATTGTGATGATATAGATATCTCATTTGAAGTATATTGTGATGTTCCTAACACGGTAGATCATGGACCTGCTGCAACAATAGCCAACTCTGATCATTTGGGAGAGGTATGTGATGTATTAAAATAATATAGATTGGTTATTCTAAGCATCTTTTATAGTTTGCATTAGAATTTCATCATCATTTAGGATGTTTAGGATAATATAGATTTGTTAGTCTAAGCATCTTTTCTATTGTGAAAATATAGATTTCTCATTTGAAGTATATTACGATGTTCCTAGCACAATAGATCATGGACTTTCTGCAACAATAGCCAACTTTGATCCTCTGGGAGAGGTATGCAAGAGATTAGAATAATATACATTGGTTATTCTAAAGATCTTTTATAGTTTGCATTACGATTTCATCATCAATTAGGTCATTTAGAATAATATAGATTTGTAATTCTAAGCATATTTTCTATTGTACGTAGTTTGACTGTTACCTTAATGGTTTGTATAGGTGGTTCACTCCAGAACGTCAACATGCTACTCTTGTGGAAGAGTGTGTCAACCACGAAGGCAATGTGAGCTCTATTTCCTTCCCCTACTGGGAAATGTCTATGTATTAGGGTCATTTGTTGTATGCCTACATGGCATTTTCTAAATCCTATATTTGATAGCAATTATTGAATGATAATATCATGCATATTGTGTACACATTATGCGTATTCAAGTGTATACTTTACAACTTATGTGTATACTTTGTCACTTATGACTATTACAATATATACTTTACGACTTATATGTTTTAAAGCATATACTTTCTATTCATGTGTGTAGTTCATGAATTAAGTGTATTTGAGTAAATGAATCACTTTTTCACTTACTAACATGGAACAAAAAAAAACCTAAACCCCTTTACAACTTTACATCGCATCCATTTGACCCTTTTTCCATCAACTAAAAACTCATCACCATGGGAAAATGCATCTGAGATAGCAAAAACGAATAGAGGTTATTATAGAGGATCCCAACATGATCCCATAGCCTCAGATGAAGAGTCTATAGGCATCACTATTTCCAAGAAATAGCCCTTCAAAGATTTACACCTTTTAGCACTTTGAACTCTTAATGGAAATCGCCGGTCCAATGTAGCTTAGAGAGATTCAGAGTATTTGGATGCAAAAGAGGACCATCCCTAGTGTAAACATACCCATCCAGACGTGTTGGAATAGTTTGTTTGGTCCTACGAGTTGCATAAATTGCACCACTTTGCAACTTTACACTACTTGCATCTGACAACTTTTTCCTCAACTGAAAACTAGACACCACAGGAAAACACCTCTGAGATAGAAAAATCCAAGAGAGGTTATTGTAGAGGGTCCCAACATGATCCCATAGCCTTAGATGGAGAGTTTGTAGGCATCACCATTTCTGATAAATAGCCCTTCAAATATTGTTGTCTTTTAGCACTTTGAACTCTTAAGGGAAATTGTCGGTCCAATGTAGCTTAGAGAGATTCAAAGTATTTGGATGCAAAAGAGGACCATCCCTAGCATAAACGTACCCATCCAGACGTGTTGGAACAATATGTTTGGTCCTATGAGTTGCAGAATGAAAGTTGCACCACTTTGCACTGCTTGCATCTGACAACTTTTTCCTCAATTGAAAACTGGTCACCACAGGAAAATGCCTCCGAGATAGCAAAATACGAGAGAGGTTATTGTAGAGAGTCCCAACACAATCCCATAGCCTCAAAAAAAGAGTATGTAGGCATCATGGTTTCTGAGAAATAGAGATTCAAAGATTGTTTCCTTTTAGCACTTTGGACTCTTAAGGGAAATCGTCAATCCAATGTAGCTTAGAGAGATTCAGAGTATTTGGGTGCAAAAGAGGATCATCCCTAGCATAAACATACCCATCCAGATGGTTGAAACAGTCTGTTTGGTCCTACGAATTGCAGAACGAAAGTTGCACCACTTTGCAACTTTACACTACTTGCATCTGACAACTTTTCCCTCAACTAAAAATTGGTCACCATGGGAAAATGGCTCCGAGATAGCAAAATCCGAGAGAGGTTATTGTAGAGGGTTCCAACACAATCCCATAGCCTCAGACGGAGAGTCTATAGGCATCACAGTTTTTGAGAAATAGAGATTCAAAGATTGTTTCCTTTTAGCACTTTGGACTCTCAAGGGAAATCGCCAGTCCAATGTAGATTAGAGAGATTCAAAGTATTTGGGTGCAAAAGAGGACCATCCCTAATGTAAACGTACCCATCCAGACATGTTGGAATAGTTTGTTTGGTCCTACGAGTTGTAGAACGAAAGTTGCACCACTTTGCAACTTTACACTACTTGCAACTGACAACTTTTTCCTAAACTAAAAATTGGTCACCGCGGGAAAACGCCTCTAAGATAGCAAAATACTAGAGAGGTTATTGTAGAGGGTCCCAACACAATCCCATAGCCTCAGATGGAGAGTTTGTAGGCATCACAGTTTCTAAGAAATAGAGATTCAAAGATTGTTGGCTTTTAGCACTTTGGACTCTTAAGGGAAATCGCTGATCCAATGTAGCTCGAAGAGATTCAAAGTATTTGGGTGCAAAAGAGGACCATCCCTAGAATAAACGTACCCATCCGGAAGTGTTGGAACATTTTGTTTGGTCCTACAAGTTGCAGAACAAAATTTGCACCACTTTGCAACTTTACACTGCTTGCATCTGACAACTTTTTCCTTAATTGAAAATTGGTCACCGCGGGAAAACACCTCCGAGATAGAAAAATACGAGAGAGGTTATTGTAGAGGGTCCCAACATGATCCCATAGCCTTAGACAGAGAGTTTGTAGGCATCACAGTTTCTAAGAAGTATCCCTTCAAAGGTTGTTGTCTTTTAGCACTTTGTCCTCTTAAGGGAAATTGTCGATCCAATGTAGCTCGGAGTGAGTTGCCATATTTGGGTGCAAAAGATGACCATCCCTAGCGTAAACGTACCCATCCAGATGTGTTGGAAAAATTTGTTTGGTCCTATGAGTTGCAGAACGAAAGTTGCACCACTTTGCAACTTTACACTGCTTGTCAAAATTGCATCTTATTGTCAAATGATGGAAGTTCAAGAGTCATCTTGTTGTAGTTCGTTGGAAAACAGTTGGAATTTATTTGTTCATGGCCCAATTAGTTAAAAATTAGATGTTAGAAGGGTTTGGGAGAGCAGGGGAGGTCAATCAAGGTTTGGGTATGATGCCCTAGATGCAAAAAGTGTGTTTTTGAGTGAAATTGGGAGGTTTAAGGGTGTTAGTAATTGAAATATGTTGGGGCAGAAATTTATAAAGGTGTATTAAGCATATGCAGACTTCTATAAATGTGTTTGAGGTGTTGTTTGAGTGAGATAAGTGTGGAAATGCATGCTTTCAATTAACCCCCTTCTAATCTAAACAAAATGAGGGTTACATGATTGAGTGACTTAGATGGCATTTACAAGGATGATATTTGTGGAATTTGGATGTTTATAGCTTGGTGAGATACTGTCCAAAGGAATCATGGAGGGGCAGCAGTTTTAAAGATGGGTTGTTTTGCAAATTTGGGCTAATTGGAGCCCTGTTCGGCGTAATAGTTCAATTTCAGTGGGGTTGTTCCAAAAAAAGCACATTAGGTTTTGAGATATGCTAAACAGAAGAGTAATGGGTGTCTTTCACAACCTTTTTTTTGTGGGTTTGAGTTGATTTTGTGAGGATATCGATCTTCTTACTCAAGATGATTTTATACCTTTTACATGTCATTATGCTTCAATGAACATTAAGTGACATTGATTTTTATCTAGATGATTATATTACTTTTGAATGAACAATGTAACATGAAATGCATTTCATTAAGTTGTATCCACTTTTCATTTTTTGTTAACTTCTTTTGAAATAAAAATCAACTACACACTTCATTACACAAGTTTAAAATCCAAAATAATGTCAAATGTAAATTCATTCAACAAAGCTTGAAATCATGGGTATTCTAGAAATGAGTGTTTGATAAAAATGTATTGGTAGACATGTATGAAAAAAGTGGTACAATAGAAAAGGCAATTCATTGTTTGAAAAATCTCCTCAAAGGAATAGATGGATTACCAATTGTAATTCATAAGTTCTATTAAAATGTTATTTCATTAATCTATAACATACATTATCAATCATAACTTTAAATAGTTCTAAGATAATTATACATTCCATCATGAAAATTCAAAGTAGAAAGATATGCACACGAGAAACAAATTAAATAAAATACCAATTATTATATATCAAATTGTAGAATAATTGTGTTTGTGCATATACAAATTTGGCATATGCCTACTCAAAACAAGTTTTACAACAAGTTTTACAAATTATGGCATATATTCCATCTCAAGGTCTATCAAACCCTAAGTACATGTCAATCTATATCATATCCTAATCTTGTGTTGGACCATCAAAATCAAGCCTCCTCGAAGAAGTTAAATGCTTTCTAGTTTCCTACACAATAACATTTCAAACCACAAATTAGATTATGTGAATGGTTGACAAGATAGACTAGTAAATAGAAACTTATATACCATCATTTAGAAATTACCAATTTAACATAAAAATTAGTATACATGTACTATATTATATCAATAATGCAATTCTTGTTTACCTCTAATCTTGCTCTCTTTTCTGCAAGACGTTCTACATATGATTGTCCCCTAGGACGATCAGGAGTCCTCCTATAAAATAATGGTCTCTCACTCGTCACAATGTTGGGTCAAACAAAGGACTATAGCAGATAAAATAAAAATAATACAAATTAAAATATAATTGTTGAAAAATAATCATATGTACTAATCACATATCTACTCCTATCTAAACATAAATGATCTACAATATAAAATAAGCACATACCTGTTGTGATGCTATGACACTAGATGGGCTCATAGTGGATGGATCAACTAAGATGCTTTCGTGTATAAAAAATGACAAGAATGTAAATGCACATGCTCATATAATTATAATGTCGACAATAAAAAATATATATACTTGTTGTGCAACTTCATCCAATGGGTCAAACTCGGTCAACAAGGTTGTATAAGAACCAAGTTGTTGCATAAAAAGACAAGATTACATTAGACTATCAATATATGTAGTACATGTATTTAAACATATTAGATTTCAAAGATTAACATCTAAAATAACAATTTAAATTATTTACCGTGTACTGATTGTCTAAGGAAAATGAAATTGCAGTATGCGTAGCCTGTTGCACTTCTGACAACTACTCCTCTTTCAACAATTTTTAAAGATTCCAACACAAATATATATTAGTACAAATATCCTTCATAAAATATGAAAGAATTTACATAAAACACACTATGAAATTGCTTTAAGATTTACTCATGCTCCAATATCATCCCTGGCAGTCGATATCTCTCTTGCAAATGCTCCACTCCATGCTCTATCAACTCCTACATCCGACATATCATGAACCTCAAAGTTGGATGTGTCTATGGGAGCCTCAGTGGATCGTCAGAGAGGACCGAAACATAAATTGTTGCACATCATGCAATGATGAGGCACACAAATATGTCCCAAAGAGGACAGTGTACTAGTCGGAGCTGATGGTTGTGTACCAGTGGGAGCTACTATAGCAGGTGCACCACCATCATGTTGGGATGTATTAGGTGCAACACCACCGTGATGGGATCACAGTCAACTGGTTGCGCAACATGATGGATCTGCCTCACCAAATGATCACTCAATGAATGCAATGCATAAATGCTCACAGTCCCCGCATCTATAGCAATATCTAGGTAAGGTAGTGGAGTCAAAGCAGCAATAGGTGGAGGAGGACGAACTGGGGTGACTCGACGTGCCCTAGGTCTATCCTATGGAATCCCTCTACCAACACCCTAGGGTAAAAGCACAAAGTTGTGTCACACTTTATAAAGGAAATGACCAACGCTGATCGAAGTTTTAAACTTGAATCACTAAAAAGTGGCATATATGTTTTGAATTTTGAAATGATGTAAACTAGTAAAATATGTATTTTTTAGTATATTTTATGTTTGTATTTAAAAAAAAATCCAAAAAATTATTTTAAACTAGTTTTTAATAAATTAAAGCTATAATTTAGTTGCTGATAAAATGCTGAAAATTGAAGTTGCATGGGACGCCAAACTTTTTATAGTAAATTTTATTATTTTTCTTTCAATTTTTTTGTGTGTATTTATAGCTTGAAATTTTAGTGCATGGATATATTTTTTTCCAATTTTGATAAATATGTATTTTTAAATAAATATTAAAATGTGCGTGAATCGAAAAACAACTGTTTTCATTGAACGCCAACTTTCATGAATTAAATATTTATCTAAAATGGAAAAAAAAATATACCATCTTAAAATAGATTATTTTATCTAGTGCATCATATTTTTTTCAAAAAAAATTAATAAGTTTTTCGTATTTTTCCTTGGCATAGTAATCAACCTAATATTTTGTACTGATAACCTACTTTTAGTAAAAATAAAAAATAAAATATAAAAATTAATTAAACTATTAAACTATTAAAATAAATATATTTTTGAAAACTAAACTTATGGATCTACAAAAGGGTATTTTATATTTTTAATAAAATGTTATTTACATTAGTAGAGTTATTGAAACTTCAAGTTTTTCAAATAATTTTATTTTTTTGGTAAATTGGACTTAAAGTGGTGCTCCATATATATTTTTAGCCAACAATTTTAGTTGAAAAAGTTGTGGAAGTATCTAACTTAGCTAGAATAAATCTTACTAGATCATATGTTTGAGAAAAATGGATTTTTAGTTAGAAATTTACTTAAATTCAGTTGTGCTAATAAGTTGGTTGAAAGTGTGACACAGTTTTGTGCTTTTACCCCCTGGAAATCTCGCACGTCAAAGTAATTGACATGTTTCCCTAGCACAAACTCAGCATATAATTTTTGGAGAAAATATTGAGGGACATCAAGGTTGTTGCTGGGTGGTTTATCGAAAACCATCCACCAATGTCTCCAAAAATTATCTAATATTCCTCTATGGGTGCACCATTTAATTGAAAATTTTGGTTTTCGCACATTAACAGGTTGTCCAGTTCTCTGATCTATGAATAACTGGGCTAATTGGCCTTTTTCAATATCAAGAGCCTTCACCTCATCATACGATAACCCATCAGCATAAAATTGTCTTTGTTGCTCTAGCCAAATTGTGCAAATCTATTATGCTAAATTGCCAAAGTTTGAACATTTACAATGATTGTTTCCAATGTGTTTTTCATATCTGATAGTTCATCGAGTGTTTCATAGATTTGACATACTTTTCTTGATTGATCTAAATTCCCATGAATAGACTTGTGTATTGTTGGCACATTTTCATTCAGAAACAATGGTTGCAGTGGAGGATTTGGAGGGTATACATTTTCATTTTGATCCATTTTTAACCTGTTAATTGAGAAAAAAATTCTAAAATTAACAATGGTTTTAATCTAATAAAAAACCTATCAAATATACCCTATTTTTGACTAAAATTCAAAAAAAAGAGAAAAATGAATATAAATTGTATAAAATTTGAAAAAATCAAACATACCTTACAAATTTGGTGATTTTTTTGTAATTTTAGCTCCCCCAATCAGATATCTGAGTCACTCTCCTAAAACCCACGCACATGCTGGTAAAAATACTGGTAAAAATATAACTCTCAGGTTTTGTTTGTCTATATATAATACAGGAAATGGATATTTGTTATAAATGGATATTTGTTTCCTTATTTACAATTTTTTAAATAAATGATCGGGTCCGTGACCTGACCATAGTGTTTTTTTTAAATATTGATTATTTAATATAAAATATATTATATATTATATAATACAATATATATTATATATTGGATATGATTTAACATATTCCATGGAACTTATTATTATTTTCCCTTCTATTGTAGATTCTTTAACCTAACCATGAGTTTCATAAAGATTTCATCTCTTAATATGGATAGCTTTAGTAATGATGTTGATTATACTATGACTATTGGTGTGCCTAGCTTTGATAATTCTCTTATCACCTATGATGTGGTTTACCTTTTGGTGATTTCCCTTATTATGATGCTTAATGAGAGAAACTTGGATGATCACACTTATGGCATGCTTGCCTTATGAACATACTCAATATTTTTTAATTCTAAGATGTTTGTAACATATTATTTTTTTATTCTAATTATATCTATGCTCATAACCTTTAATTGATTGTGTCTCTTGATGAATACACATTTAAATGTATAATGTTTATCAAATCCTATTTCATTGTCAATATCAAGGACCCTAATTTACAATGCAAAAACATTCAATTTAAAACATTTAAACAATGCAAATCAATTTTTTCCATTATCAAATATTCTTGAGCTTGAAATCCAAGGTTTTCATTTGAATGCAAAACTTTTTGTTTGATTTCAATTTAGAATTAAATTAGCAAAAAATTGTTTGAATTGAATTTAGGGTTTCAAGAAAAAATTAGGGTTTTCAATAGAATTTTTTGTTTCATTTCAAATTAGGGTTTTCAATACAATTTTTATGTTTTCTTTTAATTTAGGGTTTTCAAATGCAATTTTTTTTTGTTTGATTGAACAATTTAGGTTTCAAAAGCTAAATTTTGTTCTTCAGATATGATTCAAGAATGATCTTTTCGTTTCTATAGGGTTTCATTTCATTTTTTCTTCTACCTCTACAAATTATCAATTCTCCTATTACACCTAAATAAAATTTACATAAAATGCTAAATAAACTGAAAAAAATCATGCTAAAAACTACTTTTGTCTTATAAATTTCAAAAAAACACTAAAAAAACACAGATAAAATAGGTGGAGGCATACCTGGAGGTTAGAGGTCATTGTTGTCATTGTCACTATCTCTATTAAATCGGGATCCCAAGCTACTAATGACTGAGTTTCATTTTTTTTTAATATAAATACAACTTGAAAACGGGATCCCGATTTATAAAAATTAGGATCCTGTTTTGTAAAGATCGGGATTTGGTTTCCTGTCCGTCCGTTCGGGATCCTTTAATAAACAAGATCCTAATTTTTTAAAAATGAGATCTCGTTTAGAATTTAAGCTCGGGATCCCAAACCTAAACGTGATCTCATTTTTTAAAAATCGGGATTCTGTTTATGAAAACCGGGATCCCATTTTTGCAATGTTGATTTCATTTTTTGGCTAAGGCAAAGACTTCCATGTTTTGTGGACTCAACTTCTTGCACTTACCCATTGTGCAAAGTGTTAGGGATACTTGATAACTAAATTACCATAAGGATATAGGTAAAGTGATGGTTAAAGAAAAGAATTTGAAAGGTAATATATTATCTTAGATCAATTATCTATGGTGGGTAAAATAGGGCCTAAATGTACAAGTGTATTAAAACTCAAGAAAAAATGGGCATAGTCAAATTAAATGTCAACATTAGCTCTAGTTGGGGACATGTGTCTCATGTAGGCACACTAAGAAGCTCAAATCTCTAGAAGTGTAAACCATAAGGAAAAATAATAGACAAACACAAAACCTAATCACACATCACCCTTAGATATAACAACTGTCAGGGTTGTATAGAAAAAAATAACAAGGGTTAGGAGCATATTATAGTAAATTAATAATGTAGGCTCTATAAGAAATAATGCTTTAAATGTTTCATATGCAGGTCAACATCTATAAATAATTCCCATATAAGATGTTTGGGATTGGTAATACTTCATGCTTCATGCCAAAAGCATGCAAATAGGGGGATCTCCTCATCTCCAACATTGAAATAATAGATAATGGAAAGAATTAAGGAGTTAAGGACCTGGGAGTTACCTTAACTCTTACCTCAAAGTATTTAGGTAAGGATAAGTTTGAATATGTGAACCCAAAAATAATATAATGTAAAGTGTCAAGGTTTGGGAGTTGGGAATACTTGAAAAGAAATATCATAAGGATATGGGTAAATGGATGGTTGAAATTTAACTCTAAAAAGTAATAAATTGTAAAGTGTTAGAGTTTAGGGTTCCAAGGAAAGACATGCAATCAAGGAAAACTCTAAACTTTTGATAGAAAATGGGGACAAAATTGGGGTTTGGACGAGAGGTATGTCAAGTAGGGGAACTTTGAAATGTTCGAAACTCTAAAACTCCAAAAAATTACACACTTTGGAAATTGAGAAAAAAACATCCCAAGCACTTTTTTTTGAACTTTTACACTTTCCAATATATGAGACACACATGGCCTATGAAAGAGAACAACACTTAGGAAACATTTAACAAAGGAGATCGGTCTAAAGATTTCTTAGATTGGTTATCTATGGTAGGTAAAATGGGACCTAAAATACAAAGGGGTTAAGACTGAAGAAAATTTGGACATGGTTAGTCAAATGGTTGACTTGATTTTGTATTCAAGTGGATCAAGATTGAGACTATATGGATAACTTTGCACTTGCAAACATGACTTAGATTAGGCTACCAAGTTTGATTAGTGTCCAACAAAATTAAATTATAGATTAAAATTAGATCAATGACCA
>VDFB02129639.1:0-12632 GCA_007258455.2 Sequoia sempervirens | reverse complement strand
AAATATTTGAAAATATTGCAAGTAGGTTGTTCAAAGTCAAAAGGAGGCTCAGTTGAAATTAAATAATAGGTAGTAAATCATCATAAAACAAATTGCAAAATATATGATGCCCTAGTGGAGAGAATCCTCTTCAAAAGGGTATATTTTATTTTTTGAAAATGAAAAAAAAAAAACAATAGTTGACATCAATTGAAAACTATCAAATTCAGGTTATTTTGACTTTAAAATGTTATTATGAGAAAAATATACATCAAAATTTCATTTTTTTTCCATGCCCTAGATATTGAAGTCAACTATCTGGGAAAAAAATTTAGGAGAAAATGAAATTTTTTCTATATTTTTCTTGACATCAACTGAACATCACTTTTTCTTGAAATTTTCAGCATAATGAAATCTGCTTTTAAATTGATAAAAAATTATATCAAAACTTAAAATTTTTTTTTAAAAAATTACAAGAATAAACTTCAACAAAAACTCTACAATTTATTAGTTTACATCATTTTGAAATTCAAAACATAAATACCACTTTTATGTCGTTGAAGTTGAGAACTTTTTCTCATGTTGGTTGATTCCTTTATAAAGTGTGACGTAGGTTTGTACTTTTACCCTTGAACAGAGGTATTCATTGTAACTCTTGTATTACTTTATTGTTGAATAATATAAGTGGTATGTAGCTACATCCATTCTTTTGGGAAAAGGATATAAGTACTAGTGATTTGATTAATTGGTCTCCTTATTTAGCTCTTGTTGATAAAAGTTCATCTGAAGTGTGGAGAGATAAAATTCCTTTAGTTTCACATTCAAAGATATTTGGTTTTGAGGCTTACGTTCATGTGCCTCAAGAAAAGTGATTGAAATTAGATCCAAAAGCTCATAAATGCATCTTCATTGGTTATAGTGAGAATGTTAAAAGATATAAGATTTGGAGTCCTCAAAAAATATCTATATATTTTTCTTAGAGATGTGATGTTAAAGGAGTTTAGAACTCATTCAAATGAAAAAAAACCAAAAAAAGAAAGAACTAAAATAGTGATCTTTGAAATAAAAATAAAAAATCAACAAGATGCACATATGGAAGAATAGTTTGATGGATTGGAGGATGGAGAAGTAGAAGAGATTTCAAATGAGAGTTTAGATGATGATGTGTATGATGAATACACAAAATAATAGGTAGAGATAATTACCTCTACCTTGAGGAGATCCATAAAACAATGAAATTTAGTTGATAAGTATAGTCCACTAGGTTTTCATTATGTATTTGCTTTGTTGAGTATTGATGATGAACTTAGAAATTTTAGGGAGGCTCTCTTTTTGGAGGATAGTGAATCTTGATGTATAGGCTATACAAGAGGAGACGATGACCTTGGATAGTTATGAAACCTGAGATCTTGTCAACTTTCTTGAGATTTTTTTTTTATTGATTGCAAGTGGGTGTATAAAAAGAAATTTGAAGTAGATAGTCAATTAGAGAAATATAAGGTCAAACTAGTGGCCAAGGGATACTCCCAAAGAGAGGGGGTTGATTTTGATAAAAAAAATATCTCATCTTGCTAAGTTATCTTCTATTAGATTTTTTTTTTCTATTGTTTTAACTTGTGATTTTGAGATTGAGAAAATGAATGCTAAAACTACTTTCTTGCATGGGAATATTGAGAAGGAGATTTATATGTGATACTTTGATGGTTTTGTTGGGAAATGGAAGAAACATTTAGTTTGCAGGTTGAAATGGCCATTATATAGTCTAATATAGTACCAAGGATATTGTTCTAGAAGTTTGATTTCTTTGCATTAATTTGAGTTTTTTTAGGAGCAAGGAATATAATTGCGTTTATTTTAAGATTACTGATGATCATATTCTAATCAGTATCTTGTATGTGCATGATATTTTGTTTGTCAATAACAAGGTGATGATCAAGGAGCACAAAAATTATCTTTCTAACATATTTGATATAAAAGGACTGTTAGAGTAGATGGATGTACTCCAATAGCTCCAAGAATCACCTGCAACCATAAAACTATCACACTATGAATAAATAAGCAAGATATTATTGCTCAATAGCTCAGATCTGATAAAACATCAAATATGCATTATGTGAACAACTGTCGCATTGAATATGCTGTCGTACAGAATGAAATACAATTACAATGAATCAATCCTTATGAAAATGATGAAAGCTAACTCTAGATTAGGGTTAGATTAGAACATGACAAGTGTCCTCATAGGAATGAATGAGACAACATGTTCTAATATAAGAGGCTTTAATCATGCAAAAAACAACTAATTAATTAAAGCAAATAATGAAATAAAAGCATTACTAAGTTTAGGTTCAGTGTAATAAAGCATAAAGTGAACCAATTAATTAATGATTAATTAATTAATTAGGTGATGACTTTATTACTCTAACAAGGACTTGGGGGCTACAAAGTTTATGCTTGGGATCGACATTAACAAATATCAATTACACATAAAGCCTTGGTCGAATTAGAGTAAGTATGTGGATACTATTTTTTGACAATTTAGTAAACATGATTGTAAACCAATTAGTATTCCTTATTATTGGCAGTAAGTTTACTTTAAACATATATTCTAAATTGAATGATAATTTTGATGGAATTTCTAAAATGCCTCATGCCTTGATGCTATTGGTAGTTAGACATATGCAATGGTTTGCACTAGATTAGATATTGTCAAACTAGTAGGTGTTTTGAGTATATTTATGTCTAACCCTAGTAAAGAGCATTGAACTTTTGTTAAGAGGGTATTTAGATATTTGCATGTAACTTCTTATTATTGTTTGTGTTATCATGGTACTACTAATGTAAACAAGTCATTGGACATACAAAGATTTATTGATGTAGATTGAGCAAGTGATTTGAATAGTCAATGATCCACTAGTGGTTGTGTTTTCTTTGTTTAGAAGTGTAATGAGTTGGATTAGCAAAAGGTGGCCCACAACTATTTTTTCAGCCCCATTATTTCATGATTTTTCTATCAATTGTTTAGGAAAACTAGTTATGATTTTTTCCTCTCCATGCTTATTTATTGAGGGTATGAGATAGTGGTTTCATTAGTTTATTTTATAGGTACATAGATGTTGCCAAAGCATTGTTAAAGAGTGATAGTGTGTTGAATGTATATTTTTATTGAAGATTAATGCATGCTTGTCCTTTTTCTTGTGGAGTTTTTTCCAAAGAAAATATTCATGCAAATCCTATGTTCTTATGATTTATTGATTTTTTCTATTGTTGATTTTATGCAATCACATAACCATCATATGGTAATCCTTGGATAAAGAATTTTATGTCAGATTTGCATACACTTGCAAGAGATTTTACTATAGTAGTTTCAATGTGTTTCCCAACAAGTTCAATGTATGTTGTTAGATGCAAACTTGTAAGAGAGAGTCATATCTATTGTAGTGAAAATATTCAATCAACCTGAACATATGGAATGAAGATGAATTGAACCCATAATAAATTAAGTTGTAATGATGGTAGTAAGATTGCATTTTTCCTTTTCATTTTTCAATTAGGGGAGCCCATGTGATATGGTTGTATGATAACAAATCTATAAGGGTTGGAAAATTGCATTGTTTCAAGTGTCATTCAATACAGTGTATATGATGGTAACCCTCCCATGCCACAAAAAGTGAATCAAAACTTAGGAGTATATTTATTAAAAAAAATTCTTAAAAGTGTGAATAATGGAATGGAGGATGAACACCTTTGAAAAGCTCATATAATAATATGTTTTTGAAGTGTTTGGGATCAATCTTCGATTTTATTTTTGATGAATAAGTGTCTATACTATCATTTATAAAATAATGTTACACTTATTCACAATCCTCAATTTTTATTAATATGGAAAAATATTTTGTTACCTATAGAAGGGAGACACTTATCTTTGATTATTATCAAGAAGGAGTTATTGAACAATTGGTGATGATTTACTCCCTCTTGGGTATTAAAGGAATTACAATCAATCAATCTGGCCTCAACAATCAAAGAACCAACTCAAGGAAAATGAGGGCCTTGCAAAACTAGTCAATAGTCTTCAATCTTAGCTACAAAAAGTGGAAGGTAAACATGATGGTCTGAGTTATAAGATTGCCCAACCCAATGTTTTGTCCAAATGCCCATGAAGCCATATGACGGCAATAGTATCCAAACATGTATTCACATATGTTGGGTGACAACATTAGTGTTGGACAAGTACTAGGTGACATCATTAGTGTTGGATAAGTGTTGTATACTTTCCATGTGTAATAGTCAAGATAGGAACAACCTTGCAAGTTGATCCCTTTTGGGTGTTATTTTGGATTTCTCTATTCTCACTTATATGTTAAAGTACTCATGTTTATTTTTTGTATGATTTCATGCAATATGTAAAACTGATTTCAATGTATTATTTATATCTGTACATATTTAAAGGTGAAGTAAGAAAGATTCATTATTATATGGAAGAACAGTTAAATTTTTACAATAGTAAAAGATTTTACTATGCTAAGATTTTTATCCGAAAGTGTTTTCTAAAGTGAAAATACCATGTACTTTGCTTACTTTTCATTTATTTTATTCCAGAGTGTGTATGCACTATTTTTCTTGTACAAGTTTATGAAGCTTATTTTTCTTTACTATTCATTCTGAATCCCTTGTCAATGAACAATTTTACTATTCAGCTTATGACACTAATAGCCATTCCTGTTACTTCTGTGGATTTTGACGGACTTGTTCTTATAGCTTAGGGACCTGTTTTGGGCTTTCTTGGGACCACTTCAGTTTGATCGGAATGTACTCCCTGGTTGTTGCTGTTTGAGATGATGGCTTGCTCGCAATCTGCAATCCCAGCTACAGTTGTTCAGATGGGAAATCAATTAGGATAGACTTATTTAGAAGAGTGACCGACTATTATACATCTTCTCTTCATGGATTCAGCTCTTTTGAGGGGGATGGCTTGAGCTCTATTGGCGTTTTGACACTTTTAGTTCAATTTCCTTTGGTTTCTGCATCTTTTGTTTAATCCTCCAGTAATGGTTACATATACTCAGTATGTTATGTCTGTCTACAACTCTGTCTTATGGCTGTCTACAGTTGTTTCTGTATGTTCTTAACTGTGATTTCTGTTAAGCAGTGTTATTGTTTGCTTTGTTGCTCTGTAAGCGGACAGGTAATATCTTGATTTCAGTTATAAATACATGTTATGGTTATGGCTGCCATTTTTTAGACTGTGAGCGACTCTAAGAATGTGCAGCAGTCGTCAATGACTGTTCAACTGTGTCTGTTAGTCTTCGACTGATTTTCAGAGATCTGTTGCCTGCTGATCTTTGATTGTTCTGCTGTATTCAATTAGATGTAATCTTTTTAAGCTTCATCCAACTTAAAAAAACAAATAGATTTCAAAGTGTTTATAAACAATCAATATGATCCCCAATGATAGTTTCTGAGGCACAAGGTTCGGAATTCAGATTGAAAGTTACAAGAAAAAAACATTATACCAACTCCAAATTTAAAGCAAAATAAATTGAATGATGGTTGATTTTAAGACCTCAACCCAAATTGCGCGAACGATTTAACGCTACAGCAAACCCTTGATCATCTATCTCAGGATTACCTTGTATATCCTTGTTACATGGATTATTTAGTACGATGCATTCCAAGAGTGAAGATGAGCTGAATGAACCAAAGATTACAACACAAGATAATGAATTCTTTTATTGTTAATATATTCGTGAAGACTAAAATAAACTCCCGAGCAGCCACAGAACAACTAACCAACTAAGCATTATAAGAGCTTTGTAATAACAGAAACCGGATAGACAATTTACAATTGATACACCACGGTGCCCTCTGTTAGTAGCAGAAGCTTTTTATAAAAAAGCCTTTCATCAGACAAAACTTACCCACCGCCATACATAGGACTATAATACATGATATTTAGGACTATAATACATGATATTTATAAAATGTTGTGACTTCCAAACTTCTGAGGAGCTCCACATTCTATTTGATGCACATTTACCTAAAAATTACGGACCATAAATGAATACTCAATTACCTGATTGT
Organism: Sequoia sempervirens; assembly: GCA_007258455.2. Classification (NCBI taxonomy): domain Eukaryota; kingdom Viridiplantae; phylum Streptophyta; class Pinopsida; order Cupressales; family Cupressaceae; genus Sequoia; species Sequoia sempervirens. The sequence continues at coordinate 6,569 of VDFB02129639.1, read as the reverse complement.
TACTTCTTCCTGCAAATGATCCAACATAAGTTATGTAGTTGGTGAAAGCAATAACACGATTACATCCAAGGTAAAGCCAAACGTTGAAACCCAGATAACTGAATGTATTATGTATCATCAAAAAAGTAATATCCCAATACATAATGAAACTTTCAGGCAACCCAGAACTGTCATTGAGCAATCAGTCGCAATCTGCAACTTAAAGAATATTGTCAGAAGATTAAAACAACAAAGAATTGGTAATAGTGTCCATTATAGAGGAAATTGAAATTATTATTAATATCCACAAATATTTATAAAAGATAATAGGATTAAAGATAAAGTTCAGAATGATAAGTTGGGAGAGAGCCTAAAGTGTCTTCTATAATTAAAAATCAATTAAAAAATAATAGGAATGGGGAAAGAAGATTTGATATGGCCGAGAGAGGAAGGTAGGCAAGGTGGAAGGAAGGAGGAGAAGGGCAGGTGGGGTGATGATGCTCTAAACGATCCGCCACCGCTGGGGTTGAACTACATCTCAGAGCATGTTCCTCAATGGGTTTTCAAAGGAGGTAATTGGGTGGATGCGGCTGTGGGTAAATGGATTGACAAAGCTCCAGAGGGTTTAAAAAATAACCCATCTCAGGCTCCTAGATCTGAGTACTTTAAAAAGTTTGGAAAGCCTAATAAAAGGCAGAACTGAGCACGGTTGCAAATAGGGATCTGAGGGTTGAGAATACTGTTGTTAATCTGCGTCTGAGGCAAGGTAACAGAAATGGGTATGTGGGGGTCGGGGAAGAAACTGGAAATATGGAAGACTATATGCGCTCCTCTTTTCCTAGGACCAACCAGTCTCCGTCAGGGAAGCATGCGGTGACGGCTTCTTTAAACCCTAAGGAATTTAGAGCTCCTGTCTCCAAAGACACCTTGGATGGTGTCGGTCGTGGCCCGTCACTTTGCACAGTCCCTCATGCTGCTCGAGATTCTAACCCTAAGGCTCTAACTTCCGACTCCAACAAAGATCATAGCAAATCAAACCCTGCTGGGTCGAAGGCGAGCGGGGCTTTGGCTTCTCCAAACCCTAAAGAGGATATCTGGGTCCTGCTACCATCTATAAGTGTGGAAAGCTACCTTTAAGCCAAAAGTGTCAGGATCTTTACAAATATGTTGTTATTCTCTAGATGTGGGGGGAAGGTATGGCTCTTTCTAAGTTGCACACGAAGGTTCACTCTCAGTGGTATGGTACTCTTTTTTTAATACTAATACCTTTCATCTTGGTTGTGGATTCTGTTGAAGCTAAAAATTAAATTCTTGATAGAAAATTCGTCAGGTTTGGTAAAAAAATTGTTTTCATTTTCCCATGGCACCCCCTTTTTGAACTAAATTTGAAACTATTTGATTCTCTACCAATTTGGTTTTCTCTACCAAAACTCTCTTTTGATTTTTCTGACACGGATATTCTAGAAACAATTGGTAATTCATTTGAGAAATTTTTACTTTCGGATTCGCAGATCTCTAATGGTATTTTTGTCATAAGAATTTGTGTGTTGGTAAATCCAAACAAAACTTTGCCAAGGGCTTGTAATATCAAATCTTTGGATGGTACATGACGATAATCCATAATTAAGAATTTAGATTGGTTTAAGAAAGTAGTGATTGAATGTGATGCTCCTCTTTTCAAACGGCTCAAGATTTCAAAATCAAAATCTCTAAATGAATCTCTTGGTAAATTGGATAAAACGATGAAGGCAATGTCAAATCAATTGAGTTCTGACATATCTAATGTAATTGATCCTCACTTTTCCTTAAACAAACAAATTTCTGATAGAAATGGGCCTAATCAAATCTCTAATCTTCAGATGCCTACAGTAAACATGGCAATTCAGATTTCCTCCTTACCTGATAAACCCATTTCTCCAAGCAAAAACACTGAGGCTGTTATGGAGATTCAGGGTAGTGTACTTCCTAATCCCCTTCTAAATGTCACAACTCCAGTGGGGAATTTGTTTAAACTTTCTAAAAACCATAATGCTATTGCTCAGATTCATTATGGTAAAGGGATTTTGTCTAGGAACCCAAATCAATATGGTAAAGGGATTTTGACTAGGAATCCTTTTGAAATACTATCCTCTGAAGATTTAACACATATTGGTCTTGGTTCTGATGGAAAGATAGCTTCAACCAAATTGGGAAATTTAGTGGTAGGCTCTAGGTCTCTTCCGCTACAAAAAAAATTTAAGGCCAACCTTGTTAGTCCCTTGAAAAATGGCCTAAACATAAGGTCTCTAAATCCTAAAATGGAGATAGGAATCAAGACAAAAGTGACAAATGTAAACTGCCCTACAAGTAAAACAAGAAAGGGATCTAACTTGACATTCACCATTTCAAATCAAATCCCCACACCAAAGTTCTAGGGGATTCAGCTTAGGTTAGTAACAGTCCTAGTTTGGCTATGGTCTGCTCACCTTTGCAAACCATAAGTCTCTCAGAAAAAAAGACATAGAGAACTGTCTGAACCTATTGGGATGAGAAGAAAAACTCAATCAAGCTCAAACTTAGCAGGCCTAGTTTCTGCGCAACCATCCTTAGATAAATCTCTAAATCAATTTTCTAAGGATCAACAATTGATTGATAAAATTCATCAGATAATTAAGGCCTCAAAGAATACTTTCAATGAGGAAACTCAAGGATTTTTTTTTTCAAACATTGAGAATGACATGCTACAAGTTGAGAAAGAACTTGATATTCCCATTATGAATGATGTCCAGGTTGAGTTTCCATCTGTGAATCCAATACAATTGGTTAGCATGGGTGACATGGTTATAAGCCCATCTTTACGAGAAATGTTACCCATCTCTCAATCTCCTATATCTCCTTCTATGCCCCCCTCTTCACCATCAAAAAGGGGCCGTAAACCAAAGAAGAAGAAAAATCAATTTGAGATTGATGCAGGGATTCAAACTACTTTATTTTCACCTGCAAAAAAGAAAAGCACTTTTACCCCCTTAATGACAAGGTCTAGGGCTACTAAATGGAACCTACAGTTGGAGTTTGCTACAGGAAACCTTTCTCAAAATAAAACTCAAGGGAAGAGGGGAGAAGAATCCTCCCCTCGAGCAAAATGAAGCTCACTTCGTGGAATGTTAGGGGCTTAAACGCCCCTAACAAGAAGTGCCTAATTAGGCGTCAACTTGACTTAATAAATTTTGATGTGGCTTTACTGCAAGAGACTAAACTAAACTCAAGCTCTACTTTTTCACTATTCTCAAAATGGTCCAACTGGAAATTCTTTTCTCACTCAACTTTAGGTGCTTCTAAGGGGCTAGTTTTTCTCTGGAATGAAAACAATGTTGCTCTAAGGGTAATTTTCTCCTTTTCTAATTGGGGCCTTGCCCTAGTAAAAATTAAATTCATCGATATCAAACTCTGGTTATTTAACATATATGGTCCTGTATCTTCCATTGAGAAACAACAGTTATGGAACTTCTCTTGGATTCCTTGATTGTGATTGGTGGAGATTTTAATGTTGTTTTAGATTATTCTGAAAAGCTAGGTGGTATTATTCCAAATAAAAGACTAATGAGGGATTTCAAAAATTTCATCTGTGGAAATAATTTATTTGACTGCAAACCTTTAAATGGTTCCTTCACCTAGACCAATAAAAGGAAAGATTTTTATCAAATTGTTGAATGTTTGGATCGTTTCTTACTCTCTTCTTCATGGTTAGACTTGGATTTAGATGTATCTTGTACCATTCACAGTCTCCTAGGTTTTGATCACTTCCCATTGTCCTTCAATATCATTGAAAATAGAGCTGCTAATAAGATTCCCTTCAAATTTGAACCAATATGGTTCAGGGATTCATCCTTCATCCCTTTTATAAAGCTCTGGTGGAAAAATGCCCCTTTTGTTGGAAATTGTGCCCCAACTTACTGGCTTGTATCTCTATTCAAGTCTTCATTGTTGGCTGATCACTGGAGTTCCTAAGTTTGTAAACTTATCGCAGAGTTTGGAAGTTACATAATGTCCTGACTGACCAAATTCCTTCGTTGTCGCGTCATCAGTGATTTTTGTAACTCAAGAACCTTGTCACGGAGTTTGGAAGTTTCATAACTTCCCAATTGACTGACTTCCTTTGTTGTCGTGGCATCGGTGATTTCTGCAACTTTCTAACCAACAGTGAGAGTTACGAAGTTTTTGTTTTCTTCGACTGGGCGACAGTGGTATCGGCTTGTCGTGAGGATCAGTAAATTCATAACTTGTATGTAGTGGTTATGAAGTTAACATTTTTAGCGACATGTTGATGGATGTTTCTCTTGCCGATAGAGCTACATGTGATGGACATCAGTGTGAAGTCTTAGCAATAGCGATGGTCTTACCGAAAGTTCTGTAATGGACATCAGTGAGATGTCTTGTTGATAGAGTGGATTTGGCCGATGGTTTTTCATTCGGTATGATCTCTTTCCGATGGTCCTGGTCTTGCTGATGGACATATCAGAGTGACATTAACTATCGATGAAATCTCCTAGAATCTTGTCGATGGACAATTGGTTTTCTTGTGATATCGGGAATACTTGATTTGTTATCGGTCTGACTTCTTAGGGTGTTGTTGATACCTTTGGTCTCGCTGATAGCTTTGTGTTCAGGCTTTTTTTGGGATCGAGAAGACACGGTCTGGTATCTCACCGACATGCGATTCAGTTAAACTTTTTGACTAAATGCCTGTCCTACATGGTGCGTTATGAGCCAATGAGTGAAGCGGAATGTGAACCGTTGGCAGTTGGACTATTGTGACCGTTCTTGTGAGGGAGATGAAGAGTTTGTGAGAAAAACGGCTATGCTTGGCAATAGTCGATGAAGGTGAATAGTTCGATGGTGTAATTTTGTTTGATACTAAACACAGATTGATCTGAGTGGGTTCATTGTATGCGTCTATGAGCATTGTGAGATTAATGTTCTGTACAAGATTGATCAGTGAATGTTGCTGCTATAAATTGACATTAGAAAGTTAAGTTTGATCTATGTATGTAATTCTTGTTTACTATCATACAAAGAGGCTTTTCTTGGTGTGGTGGGTTTTTCTCTTGTAAGGTTTTTCCCACGTAAATCTGGTGTCCAATTGTGTATGTGTCCATTTCTCTTTTCTGTTATTTTTTTCAAGTGTATTTTATTGAACTGTAATTGCAAAATTTAAAGTCATATCTGCATTCTTCCCCGAGGTCTTGATGTTAGGAGAGTTTGTTATGCACCTAAGCTTTCCTTACACCTTTCTTTTCTAAATCTCAGATGTTTCAAATTGCTAAAAAATTGAAATTCCTAAAAGGGAAAATAAAAATGTGGAATAAGGGTATGTGCAGGATCATGATGGGCCAAAAAGTGCCAATATGATGGGTATGTGGCTGATGACTATTTTTTACCCAAAATTGATGAAATGAAAAGGGTTTTTAAAGGATATTCTGAAGCTTTCCACCAATATAAATTATGCTTTACCTTGAATTTAATAAGTAATTATTCTTCATTTTCTATTGTCAAATTCTGAATGTCCTAAAGTCGTTTGATAGGTGATTGAAAAACATCTATTTCAAGCGATTGTCACATTTTGAATCTAAAATATACATCATTCTATGCTTTGCATACTATAGGATTAAAAAAAAAAATTGAGAATTTCATGAAGTTTTGACCAAGTTAAGGTAATTGAGGACATCACGATTTTATATTTTTTTAAAGTTGTAATAAAATTCATAATTAATTATTTACTTGGGAAAAATTACATAACAGCCACATCACATTAGGGCATAGGTCATCTACTTATATCTAAAATCTTATAAAAATATTTTCATTTTATTGTGGTTAGCATGAATTAGGACAAACACCTACACTATTTTTCCACTGAAATTTGCAGTACCATTAGAACAAATTTCAAATTTTCACCAAATAGATTTTTTTTTTAAAGACTAGTAGTTTAAAACTACATTCAATTTTCTACAAATTCTATTTTATACATATTTTTGAAATAATATAGATAGCTTATTCAGATTTTTGTCAAGTTGCCTAACTCTAATTTTTCTAAATTTTTGCCCATGGGGCTGTTTTTCATGATGATCTTGCATCTGATAAGCATCATTTTAGAAATATATTCACACAAAAATAAGTCTTCAGAATGAAATTGAATCTTTAAATAATGTTGTGATGGTAAATGGTCTGAACTCAGCTTCTTATGCTCTTAAAAAATCTCTAACTTCACAACTTGAGGAAGTTCTTAGTAGAAAAGAATGTTATTGGAGACAAAAGTCTCATGACACATAGCTTGCAGATGGTGATAGAAATACCAAATTTTTCTATGCTTCTGCAAAAATTAAGAGACAAAAAGGTAGAATCTCCTCAATTACAAGCATGGATGGAACTCTCTTAGAAGATGATAACAAGATTGCTAAAGAAGCTATATCTTTTTTCAGAAATTTGTTGACTGTCGAACTTGTTTCAATAAAAAGTTCCATTCTTGAGGCCATTCCCACTATGGTCTCTTGCAATGACAATATTATGTTAATGGCCCCTTTCTCCATAGAGGAAGTTAAAACTGTTGTCTTTGA
>VDFB02129638.1:0-41526 GCA_007258455.2 Sequoia sempervirens | reverse complement strand
TTCAAATAAATACAAATCAGCATCCCACAAAATAGACGTAAAAATTACTTTGGAAAACCCCAATATGGAACACTCAATCAGTAAAGGCCTTGACTAAATCATATTAAGGTTTACTATGGTGATTTCAATGGATTATTTACTCCTAAGACCATAAACCAATTTGCTCTTCACTCTCATGGTTCTTGAACTATGGCAGCCCATTCACCTAACTTGCCTGTCATTCTTGCTACATGGTTTCTTCTATACTATTGGAAGTGTTTTTCCTCCAGACTGCCCTCAGACAAAGAGAGAAGAGAACCCCAACATGATTGATCTCATTCTGAATGGATAAATTTATTAATTGCATTTGGTTGATACTTGATTCCTGAGCTTCCGTATCTTCATTTCCCTAATCTTTTAGATTCTTCTGGCCACATTTTAATGCCACAAAACACAAGAAAAACATATCCGGACCTAGTTGTTTTTCCCATTTTGAGATATCCCACAGAGAAATTTTGAGTTGATTTCCAGTGGGCATGTGCAACTATTTGTCAACATGCTCCTATTTGAAATTCAAAGTATTTGTACACTGGATGCATATGCTATGGCCAAAACACTCCAGACAGATTTTTATACAAGATATTTTTGAAGAGGCCCTGAGAATCCAAATCTGAAGCTTTGTATGTGATTTCAGAAGGGCTTTGAAAGAACTTAAGCATCAGACAGGAAAATTTATTTACACTCATAAGACCTCCAAGGGTTGGTTCCCTTTTCAGCATATATTTGGACTTAGTTTTGAATACAAAAATAAATCATTGACTCATATGCCCTCAAAACACAAACACAAATTTCCAATTATCAAATGTAATTTGGATATCTGATGCAATACTCCTACATAGTTATTTCTCCACATCTGATAGATGTTTCCATCAGGTTGCTTGCCATGGACAGGTTGGTGGGTTCCCTTGGCAATCAAAGTCTTAGCTTACCATCTGACTTTCCTCTCAATGCTTTCGATTCAAGAATGTAATCAAACCTTGGAAAAGGGGTTGGGAGCAGGGTGTGGCCAGATATGGAAACATAATTATTAAGTTTCTAAACCTGACTCATGTTTTTGAGGTGGTTTCCTGAAAGATGTCTTGATCTGCATCTGCTCTTGAATATCAGATGCCAAAAGGTGCTTAGAATAGTGACTATAACCCCCCCTTTCTACAAATATTTCCAAAGATTTCCCAAAACAAGCATTATCCATCCAAATTATAGTAGAGGTAGGCAACCACACATGTCCAACAAGCTCCTTGTCAATGGCATGATAAATTGGTAGGTGCCACGTGAGGTTGTCATGATTCATGAATACCCTAAACAAGCATGTCTGTAAAGACAAACATTGTGCATTCTACCTTCTGAATCTGAAATGTGACAGTGTGCTGCATGGCACAATCTGAGCCATCAAAATTTGAAAGCCAGACCAACCTCCATCAGTCCCTTGGAGCTAGTCCCTAAAGAGACCCTAATCATAAGTTGTTATAAATAGCCTACATGCAAATTTTGTCCAAATCTAAAGAAGCTTCAAGAATCAAGAGTCAATACCTGCAAGCAATATCATAGCTTTTAACAATGATTGAATTCTTGCATCCGACACCTCATCTTCACCACAAAGCTGCATCTCTAGGTACTCATCAAACCAACTTCAATAAAAGAAATCCCAAAAGAATCTTAAAAAGGGCAGGGAGTCCCTGCACCTTCACACAAACCAGCAAAATATTGGCTAGCATATGGTTTTTGGTATTCATATAATAGGGACTGCCTGGAATAACTTCACACAAACCAGGACAATATTGGCTACCACACTCCAAACATAAGGTCTGAACAGCTGAAATGTTTTTTGATGATATCTATTAGCATTTTTTTGGCACCTTCAAAACTTTTGAAATTAGAGTATTTTACCCAATGAATTTGGGTGGAAAAAAAACAGCTAAGAGTCCATACGCCTCTGGAAGAGTTGCATTTCAAAGATGGTACATTTAGTTTCTGCTCATACAAAGTTACAAACAATAAGGGCTGTCTGCAAAGACAATTTGAAAAGACATAGAATGATATTGACTTCTGTACTCCAAACAAAAGGTCTGCAAATCTCAAATGTTTTTGGATGTTATTTGTTGTCATTTTTTCTTGCATCTTTAAAAAATTTAACCTTTTGCCCAGAATATTCAGATGTAAGAACAATAACAGCAAGGGAAAACATGTTGAGAGAGAAAAACTATTTACTTTAGGTTTGAAAATTTAAAGGAAGAGATAAAAACAAAGTTAAGAGAGAAAACAGAGTAAAGAGAAAAAAATGAAGAAATGGAGAATATATACAAGACTGCAGCATAAACCGAAGAGTTTATAAATAAACCTGAATGTTTAAAACTCAAATTTGCATGAACGTTGCAGTGACCACTGGAAGTTGAAAAAACACTTGCTTCAAGCTTCCTAAACAGATGGCATATTCCAACACTTCACTCCTCCCAACAACAGCACTTGACGAAGGAAAAATATTAAAATAATCATTCTTCTATAATGATGCTAGAAGAGTGTGGAGAGCCCATTCATCTAATGCCACAGCTAGGAGGTGAATGAAAAAGTTATTCTATTTCAAATAAATCATGAAGATTCCTAAGCTAATATTTTTATAATCAATTTGATCTCCAGTCCCAATTAGGAATTTCTTGGGAACATTTACTCAAGGATCCACAGCTCACTGCTAAACCACCACTACCAATTCAATTGAAATTTCTCATTGCTGCTAGGAGATGGGTACCAATACCAGTACAGGATTTTTTTTAAATAGGCGATGGGCATAATAATGAAATTTCATTAATTTTTAAATATTAAAAAAAACCATAAAACTTATAATTTAAATATTTTAAAATTTAAAATTAATTTTTTGAAATATATATGAATAATAATAATAATATTTCATATAATTTAAAATATTAAAAAACAATTCATAAAACTTATAATTTAAATAATTTAAAATTAAAACTGATAAGTTTATAACTTAAATCATTTAAGTTTTAAATTTTAAGTTATGCAGTTGAAATTAAAATTATAGTTCAAAGTTTTAAAGTTTAAAACAACCTAAACTATAAATTATATTTGCAGGACTAATTTTTTTTTAAAACCTAAACTTAATATGCTAAGTTTCTTCAATTTATCTCAAAATTTATAAGTTTTCCATGTATGCTATGCAGCCGCTAACAAAGAACAAAGAAACAAATAAAATAAAACGAAATTCAAAAGCTTCATCATATTTCACATCACTTGTATTACTTAAAAATAATCATCTATGGCTTCTATCACTGTAAACACCATGCTAAGAAGATTTCTTACACTCTATAACAATGTGTATTGTAATGTTATAACAATTTTTTGAATTTTTTTTCCATTTTTAAGGAGTTTTCATTTCATTTTTAGGGTTTTTCCTTTCTTAGTTTAAATTTTTTCTTAGCAAGATATTTGAAGATGCAGATGTGACATCTCCTCTCATGGGGGATGTTTCCATAACTGTCTCCTGTATTAGAGATGTGTCCCAAAATCATAAGTGCATCCCAGGGGATGGGAGATGCATCTCCCTGCAGCTATAGGATTTCTTTAAAGATATTGTAGCACATGGTTGGACTGGAGTCAGCATTACCCTATTCTAGGGACATGTTGGTTTTTATCTACCTAGGCTAGGTAGTTAATAACTGCAACAGTGATAGCACAAATAAGTCTTTACAAGCATTAGATCCATTTCTAAGCTAGATATATTCCAAATTGGCAGATACCATTACATGAAATCAATATAAAAAAATAACAAAAAACAAAACTCAGGACCATATTGTGATTCTTGTAACCTTGCTGACATAACAGGAAGTCTTGCTAATTTATGAAATAAATCTTGCACTCATTCAATTCTTATAAAGTTATAAAGGAGCTTGGAAGGGTTCTTAACTTTTTGTGAAACTGCAATTAGCTATATATAAATTCATGTTTCAATTTCTTGAGTTGATGTGTTCATATTGACCTGTAGTTTAAAAGCTGACTGATAAGAACCTTCATTGGAGGTCAGTTTGTATTGGATTCCATTGAAAGTCCCTCTGAATTTGGTATCCCTCTACCTTTAGAGAGTTCAAAAAAAATTTACTTGAATATTGATAGGCTTTGTTTAGAATGCTTCCTTGTAGGGATTTATTAAGGCAGAAGGTTAGGGACAAGACATGCCCCCGTCATCTTACCCCAATCCCAATAAAAGTGAAAACAGTACAACCATCCCTGTGCTTTGGAATGTTGTTAATGTTTCCAAATGCATCCTGGGGACATGTAGATGTCCACAGAATGTAGTGGAGACATTTTAAAAGAACAGTTAGAAAGATGAAAATAAATTACAAACCCTGAATGGGTATTTGAGATCTGAATGTAGATTGATGAATAAAAGTCTGTGTTGAGTTATGCTGCTTTTGTGTGTTTTCTTTTGAATTGAAATCTTAGGTTCTTAAGTTTGATTTATGTCAGTACTACAAGACATGCCCCCGTCATCTTACCCCAATCCCAATTAAAGTGAAAACAGTACTACCATCCCTGTGCTTTGGAATGTTGTTAATGTTTCCACATGCAGATGTCCACAGAATGTAGTGGAGACATTTTAAACGAACAGTTAAAAAGATGAAAATAAATTACAAACCCTAAATGGGTATTTGAGATCTGAATGTAGATTGATGAATAAAAGTCTGTTGCATTATGCTGCTTTTGTGTGTTTTCTTTTGAATTGAAATCTTAGGTTCTTAAGTTTGATTTGTGTCAATATTTTGTGTCAAAATCTGACTTTATTCTTTAGTGAAAAGCTGATTTCTGAATATAAATGTTTCTTAGGGTTTTATTCTTAAAGCCCCGTGCATAATTAACTTTTGGCCTTTTAATATATAAAAACATTCTCAATTTTGGATTTCATTTGTTTGAGTTCAATCTGTAATTTTGGTAAGATCTAGAGTGATGAATAAAAGCACATTTTGAGTAATGCTGTTTTTGTGTGTTTTCTTTTGAATTGAAATTTTGGTTCCTAAGGTTTGGGTTGAATCTGTATTTTGTGTCAAAATCTAACTTTTATCTTAACGAGTATTAAGAAAAGAGCTATGAACACAATTGAGGTATACAAACAATAACACAATACAATATTATGACATATTGGAGTGATTCTCACAAACGGGTTCATCTCCTTATCTAGAGTTCACGAGATGTAACTGACAATTAAAAACGTGACAATTGCCCCAAACTGTAAAAGCTAATGATAGCTAACTGCATTCCACACCACTAAGTCACTAGGGCAACCTTATTAAAAAAAGGTGAGCCTTATATTGTAATATCCCCTCTTACAGTTTACAGTACTAAAAACAAAACATAGTAACAAAAAACAAAACAGGAAGACAGAAAATAAAAACATCAAAACCACACATTCTTTAGAAGCTTCTCTTTAAAGACAATTCTTGGACTAGATAGAACTTCATCAAGCTACCTCATAACCTTTATAAAGGTGTAGCCCCCGAGCTAAATACCCAAGTTCCTGGGTTCCAACTCCCCAAACTCCTAAATTATATATCTCCCAAATTATCAGACAACCATCAATGTTGAGCTAAACCCACAATGCTCAACCAAATTGTCTCATGACCCTCATAAGGGTATAATTCCCAAGATCCACAAACTCCTAAACTAACTGGGCAGCCACCCATTCTAAGCTTCATCTACACTTGATCCCTTCGTGTCTTCAAAGTGCAAGCTTTTAATAATACATATTCTTCGTCAACAAATTTTTCACCACTATCAACATCCACAATAATGGCTTTATTAGCTACATTTTGTAATCTTTGAGCTTTCCCCTGAGAACATCAGTGGTTTGAATTCTACAGTTTCAAGCTGTGTGACCCATTTTCTTACAATAAAAACATTCATTCTCCCCTTTGTCTTTATCCAGTGTTCTACAATTGTTTCTTGAGTATCATGTCATATCAGGGTGGGGATCATCTTCACCAAGAAACATGCCTTAAAACTTTTTAGTCTTTTTCTATTCATATCATGTCAATGATTATGGATCTAAACCTTGTGCTTGTTTCAATTTAATCTGGCAATCGCTTCGTTTCATGCTCAGATTTCATCTCTAGTATCATTTATCTAAGTTGTGATTGTTAGTGCAATATTGATTCACTATATTGGCGATTCAATGTTTGGCTGCCAATAAAAGTTTGTCCCCAATCACCTTAAAACACTTTGTATTAGCATCATGATGTCGATCTCGAGGGCCCCTATCGGAAGGTAGTAGGTCTGTCGGCGGTTTGCCAGCCCGTGTCAGGGGTCTTGGTAGGGAGTACCTATCACAGGGGATGCCTTAGCGTAAAGAGGTGCCGTTCTACTAGTCCAGGACTTTTGGTGCAGCAGTAGCTTCTGGTGGTGAGCCCCAGTTAGCCATCCCTAGGGTTTAGCCATCACATGCGGCGGAGAATTTGGCTCTGAGGGTAGTATACATGAGGCGATACTTGCCTTGATTGAAGGCAAGCAGCGGTTTAGTGACGGCCGGATATCGCCCAGGCAGCGGGAATGATAGAAGTGGCAGACGGATATGCGAGGCCGGAGATCCGCAGAGAACAGCAGATCGAGGGATGATCGTTAACACCGCACTTTCGGAGATCTTAAAATGCGGGACAAGCGTCGATCGATGATGTATTACAGCGGTGTACGAACGCTGCGAGGAGATTAAAGGACCGAGAGCCCGTCACCGCCCACATCGTAGCGATAGCCGGGAGTGATCTTTGGAGTCGGAGGCACCTAAAGACCCACGATATCCGCGGACCCGGTGATAGGCCTACAGGCCCCTCGTTCGCAGACGAGGAGCCGATGAGGCCCGGAGGAAGGAGGATCGGGATGATTTGTTTGCTGATAACCTTATGGCAGCAAACGAGGAGTGGGAGTTGATACCTCCTGCAGTCAGAGAACGGATCACTTTTGACCGTTTTATCACACAGAGGCGTGAACACAATAGGGCTCGTCAGGATTGGAGACCCCGACAGCAGAATAATGACCTCAAACATGCAACTAACAGGTTGAATCTGGTGATGTTTGATGGCAGTGGGAAGATGACAGCCCAAGCTTGGATTAGCAAACGATGCATTTCTCCTTACCTTGCCGTCCAGATGGGTAAGGAGGCGGCTATCCGTTCAGCTACCAGCGCGCACCTCGGGGAGTGGCTCCCCTTAGTACAGTGGCATCGCGGTATGGTGACGCTACATCATGATAGGATCACTTCATATCAGGAGTTCGTAGACAGGCTGGTTGAGAGATTTGATAGGAAGGATCCGGAGACTTACTTCCGAGATTTGGCACAGTTAGCGAAGAGCTGATGGCGATCGAGACTTACATCGGCGACTTCCGGAGACTGTCGAGTCTGGATTTAGAGCATACCTACGAGGCCCGGTTGGTGGATTCTTTATGGAGGTTTAATGGAACCACTTAAAGGCTGGATAAAAGCCTTTGATCCTCCATCATTACAGGAGGCGATGAGGAGAGCACGTAACATGGAGTTCGCAGCCCCGTCAAGTAAATTTAACTCCAGAGGTTCCTCATCGTTTAGAGACAACAAGGGCTTCAATAAAAACAATGATAAATCTGATTATAACAAAAACAAATCAGATTATAAAAATGATTCGAAAGGTAAATCAGCTTTCCCACCTTTGGATCGTGAGGCCCTGAATGACCTTCGCAGGAAAAAGTTATGCTTTTACTGCAAGGGACCGTATGATGCCAATCACGATTGCCCTCTAAGACCTAAGGGCAAGGCGAATCATGTTATGTGGGCATACTATGAGGACTCGGAATCAGAAAATTCAGAGCAGCCAGAGCATTAAGATGAAGTTAATTCGAGAACTCGGGCATAGGCGAGGTAGGGCAGAGCTTGAATCACAGCGGGAGGTAGATTGTCTAGCTCCAGCGGGAGGAGGGTTCTTTAGGCTCCCTTGATGTAATGGCGAGTCAGAGGGTGTTACCTATTGGATCTGGGAGGCTACACATAATTTTATTGATGCTAGAGTTGGTTGAGAAACGAGGGCTTATCACAGAGGAGTTTGAGGGCATCAGAGTCAAAGTGGCAGATGGGTACACTTTGAGATACGAACGCATGATTAGAGATCTTCCATTACGCTTGAACAACTATGAGTTCAAGGCAGATTATTATGTTGTCAATATGGGAGACATTGATTTAGTATTGGGAATGAAGTGGTTACACTCATTGGAGGAGGTCACACTTCGTCTCAAGGATATGGAGATACGTTTTGAGGTCGACGGGAAGACTCACATTCTTAAGGCAATACGGGACAGCGACCTTAAAACAATTTCCTTTCGCCGAATGGAGCGGCTCATGCGTCATGACATGGTAGAGTGGGAGCTGCTTAGAGTGTCATTAGCACCTTCACGGAGAGGGGCCGACCAAAAGCAGTCATCCGGACTAGTAGTGAGCGGCACCCCTCTTAGGCGTTAAGGGGGCATCGGAATACCGTCTCCAGCCCAGAAGACCACCGGACCGTGGTACGGGCAAACGCTCGAGACGGACCCTATATTCTGTAGATAGGGGCCCACATCGGGACATCCACGAAGTTAATTTAAGTTGCACGAAGTCGGACCCCGTGGTGAGCGGCACCCCTCTCCAACGTTAAGGGGCATCCCGGGATGGAAGTACTCGTCGAAGACCGGACAAGGCAAGCCGCTCGGACGGACCTACGTCACCTTCAGATGGGGGGCCCGCATCCCGGGACATCAACCCTGCAGCTCCAGCGAGTCTCGACCCTCGAGACCTCCGACTCGATACCGAAGTTAAGATTCTTATTTGCACCAAAGCGGGACTAGTGATGAGCGGCACCCCTCTTAGCATTAAGGGGGCATCCCGGGATAGGTACTCCCGCCCAGAAGTAGGACCGTGGCAACGCCGGACAGACCCTCGTCACCTTCCGATAGGGGCCCTGTCCGGGACATCACGTATCCACCTTGTGGACTTGTACAATGAATAAATTTGTAGTGTTGAAGTTGAGAGGGCAACAGGTAGCTGAACTTTTGAAATTTAGATTTCAAGAAGATCCTTCTTGCCCTAAGAAATTTCCTTTCTATTATATATATTTTAAAGTATCATCTACCATTTGTATCATGTATCTTCCATTTCTCCTGTAAATTAGGTTTCTGTCATGAAAGAACTTTGTCAAATTCTAAATATATAAAATCTATGCCACAAATAATGAACTAATAGTTGTTCTATAAAATTTACAACTGTAATATTTAAGCCCCATAGAAGAGAATAAAATATTTGAGATTTTACAAACAACTTCCACTTTCAAAATTTAACATGAAGGGGCTGACTTTATATGATCGTTTAAAAAAGGAAATTAAATAAAAAAAGAGCTCATGAACTAAAACTTTAATAAATTAATAGTCTATTACTAAATCTTGGCAATTTTCTTTTACTTTTCCAATATCCACACAAATGAGTTAGGCTGAGATAATTCCTTAAATAATCTGAATTAGGGTCATCTATGTTCTACAATAAGAACCATGAAAAACAGCTCACCAATCCAGCACAAGTTAAATCCCGAAGCTTTGCTGCATCTTCATAGCGTTCCTCTTCTACTGCTTTCTGCAAAAGTATATATTGCATGAAATGACAAAAACAGGGTTCATTTGACTAGGCCAAAACCCAAACCCTGGAAATAAATTGAATTTTACCTTTAACTGACTAATGACTTCATTAGCAGTGTCATTTGCAGTTATTTCATCAATAAGCAGTTTTAATTTAGCAGCTTCCTTGTAATTCTCACTTTTAATAGCAAATTCTAGGAGGATCTGCAGACAGAATAAGAAATTCTGACAACCAATTAGTTTCTTGTAAAAGTTTACCAGCATTCTCTTCTAGTTTTAAGTAAAATAGATGATGTGTTACAAAATGAAAAAAGTTATATTTTCTACATAAGCACTGCCTCTACTGCAATATAATTCAAATGACAAGAACACGAACCCTACAAAGAGGAAATAGATGCTTTAAATATAACGAGATACCAACCTGTGACAACATTACCTCTCAACAGTCATTGGAAAATGAAACTCTAAAACTAAGAAAAGCATACTGTATTTAAGGGTTACAAACGTTGCTTTTCTTTTTCCCAAAGGAACCTAGGGTCATGGAACCCTAGACCAGGAAAAAATTTTGGTGAGATGACAGCTCCAAGTTGTTAAATAACCAAGCTGGGAAAACAAAAATATGAAAAGAATACAAAAATCAAATTCAAGAATCTACTTTTCATCCCATAGGAAATCTCCATTCTTTGGCTTTACATTTGTTCCCACTACTAGAAAGTTAAACAAAACCAAAGTTGGTAGCTTTTATCATTTATCCAACATACTACTTCTTTTATCATTCTGTTATGTTTGATTCAATCATGAAAAGGCACTACTGAGTAAAGTAAAACAACTTTTAAGCAGAGAACTTTCCTCTTTTAATGCACAATATTTAATAAAGAACAAGTTCTTCTATTTTGGCAAAATCTTTTGAGATTAGCTTGATAAATCAGAAGAAAAGGATAAGTAAAACCATCTTGCCCAACTTTTCCAACCCCCAATTATCTGCTATATCTACCACAGTATTCTTGTCCTGATATGATCTACAAGGATCCAAGAAAAGATAACGCATCAACAAAAGGATTAACTTCTAGAGTTTCAGGCCTCAAAACACCTCTGAAGAACTAATAATATGAAACCACCAGATCCAACAGTGGGTAGTTTCAAAACCACCTGCTCCATTAAGGGGCTGTTATGAAACTGCCAATGTGATGAAAGGGGTGGTTTAGTCTGGATTAAACATATGAGAAGTTGAACCGACCAGCCAAACTTTGTCTATTCGTTGTTAGGGAAGAAGACATTTCAGTGCATAGTTATGGACTTCCCATACCCATATGAAGACTTGCAAAGAGAAAATTAAAGCATTGGAGACAAGTTTGAGTTTTGAAGCAACTAGAAGAAGAAGAATCTCAGCTGAAAGATGAAGTAACAGACTTGACAGTAAGGACAACTAAAAGTTGTATCTCTGATATCTGTAATTGTTCCTTCTAGGAAATAATAATCAACTACATGAGCAATTGCCACAAATAACTGGTTTTTCCCCATCCTGCGATTTGCCAAGAAAAAAATCTTCTGTTATGTTGCAAAACTTCATTACTTTCAGATCTTTGTTTTCAGTTCCAAACAACATTTCAGACCTCTACTTAACTCTCATTAGAGAATTCAAGTAGCACAGTAATATAGGTGTGAGGTTTGTGCATTTTTACTACATAGTAGAGAAAGTAAAGATCATATTGGTATCAAAGCAAATTGTTATGGGAATTGTGAAGAAGCTGTATGACACAGACCAAATCTTTGAAAGATAAAGAGTTGATATCTTGCAATCCAGAAATCTCTACCCAGAAGTGGAATAAGGATTTGAGAATGGAGAACCTGGATAATTTGAACAAGAAGCTGTCTTGGAAAGCAATGTGGGAAAGACTAATGCAAAACCAGAATTGGATGAGACAACAACAAGGGCAGATGTTTCAAGATCGGTCCTTTATGAACTCCATTGTACAAATCCTACGCAAAAAAGTTTGGTTTTGGAGACAATGGAGAATACACAGTTGACAAAAACAAATTATTGGATGAGAATGCCTTCAGGAAAAGCTTTGTAAAAATCTAAACATGCCCCCATTCAAAATTGAAATGGAAGTGGAAAATTGGAAATAGAAGCTTTTTACAGACAAGTAAATACTGAATTTCTAGATATTTGGATTAAGCAAATGGAGGTTTACTTTAGTGTTCACAATGTTAGTGAAGTATAAAAGATTATTTTGAACATCCCAAAATGGAAAGGCACTCTCTTCTATGATAAAAAGTTATTTGGCTTCTTCAAAAAAGAAGAAAAACCCCATTTTGCTAGTTGGGATGAGTTCAATGAATCATTGTATAAAAATTTATATTCGATTGGACAAAAAACTAATCAAAAGATTAAGTAGTTGTATTTCAAACAATGTGGTGGACAAAGTGTGCAGGACTATACTACAAAGTTTTGAAGACAAGCCATGTTGCTTGGATTGGATATGCAAGACAAAGGCATAGTAACAAAATACCTTGGAGACCTCCAAACCCACATCTAGAGAAGGGTAATCAGCATTAAGCCAAAGGACTTGGATGAGGCATGTGTCCAAACATATTATATATGGGAAGAGAAGAAGAAAGGGGAAGGAAATTTTTCAAAGCAAGGACAAAGTGCCAATCAGCCAAAGAAGGAAAAATTCTTCAAGAAAGGTAATTTGGAAAGGTAAGAAGACTATTGCAGTACGCTAATGCAAGAATGCTAAAAACCATTGTAGTCATTGTGTTATGGATATACATACTAATGCAAAATGTTGGAAGTTGCATCCAAAACTAGAGCCAAAGAATAGGGCCAAAGAGGACTCCAAGAAGCCCATGATAATCCTCATGGATGAGGAAGAAATTGAAAATGGTTCAAATGTAGACAAAAGGCAAGGGTGCATAGCCACAAAGACCATAAATGCAGAAAAGGAACAAGAGGAGATGAGCAAGTTATTCCAGCTCAAATTGAAAGTCAAGAAAACAAAGTTAAATGCATAGTAACAGAAACCACAAAAAGCATGCAATTACTCATGTTTTAAACATACCTATGACCTATGCCATGCTGTTCTAACCTATGCTCCATGGGACATGTCCCTGCCCTTTTCTCAGACCGTATTGGGGATGAAACAGGGACGCGAGTGCCAGGAAATGTCCCAGCCATCCCTTTTTTCACATAAAGTTTCTAAAACTTCCAAGGGACGTTTTTTGCAGATTCAGGAGACTTAGGGGACAGCTAGCAATACCCAGTACGGCCAGGACGCCCCTAACCATCCCAGGGACTGCTAGCCATCCCCTATGGCCCAGCAACATCTTACTTTATTTTTTTGTAAAAAAACACATTTTTAAATTAAAAAAAAGGGGATGGATGGGCCCACAAGAACCCCCACCCCTTTAAACAAAACCCAAACCTACTTGACTTATCAAAACAACTAAAAGAAAAAAACATTCTCATTTTGACATTTGCAAACTTGAGGTGAAGAGCAGCAAGTGAAAGAGGAGAGAACAACAGTTGAAAGGGGATACTAGGGCATCAAATCTACTTCATTAGAGGTAAGTTCTTGATTTTACACTTGTTTTTTTATTTTTCAATTTGTTTTCCATTTTTTTTTTTAAATTCAATTTTTTTTTATCATGTAGGAAGGGCATTGTGAGTTTATTTTTTCCTTTATTTGAACTTGCAGCTCTCTTTTCAATTCTTAGCCAAAAAAAATCATGAGCAGTAGTGAGATTACTAGTAATGATAGTGAGGAAGTTGAGGTACAAATGCATAAAAGAAGTAGACATAGAAGTAGAACTCATAGAAGTATGGCATCCATTGGGGGTTCTTCAGGCAGTGGGAGTGTAACAAGGCCAACAACTTCAAACCCATTTGAGTGTCTTGTAAAGTCCTCAAAACCTATGCAAAAGGCCCATTTAACTTGGAGTCGTATATTTTCTATGTTTTTGTCATTTTATACTTGAAACTTGGAGCCTTTGCATATTTTTTTATGATTCTTATATATGTATGTACATTCACAATGAAAGCATTTGAATTTGTTTAATTTGTTTGTCAATTCTCATGTGAAATCTCAATTCAAGTCTAATGTTATGTATTAATCTTCTACAATGTCTATGGTGAATGCTTTATCAATGTTATGATATGAATATTTGAAATTTCTCTATATTTTTAAAATTTTCCTTATTTTTTTAACGGCCATCCCCTACCTCCCCTAAAATGGCCCAAAAGTACCCCATACTAGAAACACGCCCCTGCCATCCCCGCCCCCAAAACTCCGTGGAGCATAGATTCTAACTCATTTGCCCCATGTTTTTCAATAAACTAATCAAACTGGAAAATACTGTGTGTAATTGAAAAAAGTACAATCTTTTGACATACCTTGCTCAAAATTGTGTTTTTCCCAATGTACCATAGGGACACATGCCCCCCAAAATCCCCATGTTTCTAAGACGGGGGAAATCTCGAAGATGTGGGGCCTTGGAGGGGACATCCTCCTGCCATCTCCACCGCTGTCCCAAGGACGTCTCCCTCTCAGACATCCCCTTTTCGAGGGACTTGTAGGGGGCGTCAAGACATCCCTAAGACATTTGGAGGACTTACAAGAGTCCCCTGAACGTCTTAGGGATGCCAAAGCATCTCCCACTACAGGCAATGAGAAAAATGCATTTTTTTAAATCAATTTCTTTTGAAACTCATGCCCAATCCCGATCCCTAATGGCGAATGGGCTCCACCCAAATCCACTCTATAAATTTGCCTTCTAACCTCATTTCAAACCACTTCTAAGTTTTAGAATAGTCGTGTTGCAAAAATAAGAGAGAGAATTGTGAAAATGACATTCACCATGAAAACGGCATACCTTTTGAACCCACTAGGGGCTCTCCCACCAAACCCTCATGAGGGATATTGTCCTTCAACCCTACTGGGGATTTGCTCCCAAACCTCCACCCACTGTTGTTAATGTTGAATGTAATCATTGCCATGTTTGTAATGTTTAGTAATGTAAACTTTACTTAGTATGCCAAAGTTTCATTTGTAATTCTTATACTTATTCCTTACGATGTTTTTATAACTAATTTTCATGTACCATATGTATTTCCACCACCAACCTATTGTCCCACCACCCCCGCGCTGTCATCCCTCCATTGTCCCCAAACTGAGGCCCTTGTGCAATATCCCCTTTTGGGATATTCCTTAAAACAACAATATTTACTCAAAATATGACAAGTTTATCAAAGATTTAAGAATTTATGATAATAATCAGATCAATAGATCATAGCACAATACCCAAAGAGTCAAATCGTGAACTCCTCGGAAATACTTTGCAAAACTCTTGAATTAAAGGACCTCACCCGTAGCTTGTCAAGGGCATGAAAAGACCCCGTCCTTCTAACCCTTAGCCCACTTCATAAGCCCAGACCCCGTCCAATTAGCAAATACTACCTAGAATTCACAATTGATAAACTTGATGTATTTGCTAGACTATTGATTTGTATTTCTTGATGGATTGACAATTCAATCCTTGAATAATAATTGTGTGCTTTTATAAATGATTGTTGTGTGAATTAATTTTCTGCAATATATTTATTGTCATATGAATTGATATATAACAATTCACTTCTCACTTCATGCTTTCTCCACAAGGAAATGGTCTCCCTTTTATATCTTATTATTGAGGGAGTCACAACCTTTTCATATTTGAAAGAGACACAACCTTTGACATTAAGAGTCACAATCATTCAAATTAGGAGTCACATAATATTTATTTTTAATTGATTGATTGAATAATGTTATGGATGCCCTTAACAAATGAAATGCTCTCCCTCTTATATCTTCAAGTTTAAGGGAGTCACACCTCTTCATTATTTCTGCCTTTTCAGAAGAGTCACAACCATTCCTCTGAATTGCTTGCCTGAAACCCTCTTAATTTAATTTTAATTAAGTATCTTTAATTCAAGGAAATCACTGCCCTTGTTTATTCTTATAATCTTAACCATAGTTGCAAAACTCGCCAAATGCAAAAACTCGCCAAGCCCGGAAAATATGGTACGGAAAAAACTGCAAAAGTTCGGAAAAAACTCGGCAACTTAAAAAATTGCTTAAACTTCATTAAAATCACATTTTTTTTGCAAAATTCAATGATAAGATGCATCCAATGAGTCAATAAAATGAGAACATAGAAGAAACAAGCTGAGTCTAGTTATATTTGATTGATTTGAAAGAAAATTAGATACAAAATCGCATCCCCATGTGGAATGCTCAATACGCTGATAGTATACTAATAGTTTGAAACAAAATGAAAATAGCAAATTGTTTTTGTAAAACTGAAAGTAAATACAACATTAATATATTTCAGCTTTTACAAATTCACATCTTCCTCTTCCCATGTCTAGTATTTCTCAGTGTTCTCACTACGGGAGCGGCTGTAGTTGTAGGCATCTGCTGTGGCTCCTCAACCTCCATCCTGGATGCAGAGGCTACTACCGGTGGCTCTGGCACTGCCAATGACTCCTCCTCAGGATCATCCTCAATGTCATCCAATGAGAATGCAAATCCACCCTCGTCCTCCATTGCTTGTCGCTCAAAGTCATAAATCTCATTGTCAGAAAACAATGGAGGTTGCTCATCTTGCCCTATCCAATCATTGTATGGATCTATCTCATCCAAATCAATTGGATCATCTGATATCTCCTTAACTTGTTTTTTGCGCAGCCGAAGATTATATTGCACATACACAAGGTCATTCAGGCGTTTCTGAGCTAGTTTGTTCCTTTTCTTTGTGTGGATGGCCTCAAACAAGCTCCAATTGCGCTCACAATTGGAAGAGCTACAAGGCTGCGATAAGACACGGAGGGCAAATTGCTGGAGATGTGGGGTATTTCCACCCCAATTTGACCACCAAACATCTACAAAAAACAAATTAAGAGTTAGAAGAGAACCTAGAAACTTAGAAAGGAAAGTCAAAACTCAAAAGTTGAAATTTGAAAACATATTTTATCAAATTATCAATATTTGTAACTTGTAAATTTCAAAATTTATACCTGGTGGTTGATTGTGTATTGCTCTCTTTGCTAGCTCTAAAGAGAAGAGTTCACCCCTTTTTTCTCTATAACTTTGGATTTCATTAACAACAAGGTCTCCTGCATCAAGGTTAGGTGACATTCTCTGAATGCACTTCATGAGTCCCTCCATAACCTCTCCAGTAGGATCTGAGTAGGTGCTTGAATGGAAGAAATGAGGGTTCAAGAAGTAGCCTGCTGCATGGAGGGGTTGGTGGAGTTGATGGTTCCACCTCCTGTCAATAATCTCCCAAATGGGATCAAATTTGAGGCTGTCCCCTTTATAATAATTTTTTATAGCCTCCTTGGCCCTATCCATGGCCTCATAAAGATATCCCATTGGGATTTTATCCCCATCCACCAAGCGGAGCACTCTAACCAAGGGCTCTGAAAGCTACAAATTACAATATAAAAATGCAAAAAGATTAGAGTTTCAAATTTACAATGAAAGACATCAAAAAATTTATTCAATTTGAATTCAAATTCAAAGTTTTGAAATTGAAGTTACCTTCACAATCTCTGCAGCCTTTTTTGCAAATTCAGCATCAAACACAATTCTTGACACGTTATCTCCATCCGGCTTCTTTGAATAGGTTGAGTCATCCCATGATTTACTCACAAACATTTGTTTTAAAGCCGTCAAAGAACCAAGAATGCTTTGCAACGTTAAGAAGATCGTTGCAAACCTTGTGACACCTGGCCTCACCAATTCTTTCCCATGGGTGTGCTCCCTCATCAAGCGAAGAACCCAAGGGTGATTGTAGATATATTTAGTGATTCTCCTCGCGTCCTCTACAATTGGTGTGACCCAATCTAGTTTTCCTATGTCCTCCAAAAGAAGGTCAAGGACATGAGCTGCACATGGTGTCCAAAAAATTGAGGGGTGTTTATCTTGGAGAAGTCTTCCTGCTGCCACATATGCTGCTGCATTATCAGTTATGATTTGCACAACATTTGCTATCCCCACCTCCATGCAAACTCCCTCCAACATCTTAGCCAAATTTTCTGCACTTTTTACAATGTGGGAGGCATCAACTGATTTTAAAAACACCACCTCTTCTTTGCATGCAACCAAAAAATTAATGATGGTACGGTTTTTTCCATCCGTCCACCCATCAGAAAGAATAGAGCAGCCATATTTTTGCCATTTTTCTTTTTGCTCCTCTACTGCTGCCCTTGCCCTTTCAGTTGCATTAGTAAGCAACCTACAAGTACAAAGTGAAATTAAGTACACAATTTTAATTTGTAAACAAAAAAATAGCTTAAATTCATTATAAATTAAACTTAAAAAACATAAATTAAATAACATAAACTAACCTCCCACTCAAGTCCGTGCGAGAAGGCGCCTTGTAGCCTTTTCCTGCAACTGTCAATGCGGTGACCAAATTGTGCCAGTAAGGAGAACTCGCCACATTGAAAGCAATATTGTTAAAATACCAAAAATCTGCACAAGCAATGTCTGCTTGCTCATGCACCTCCCTATTCCATCCAGTCGCCTCTAAGGAAGGTTGTGCACCAGTTGTGTTTCTAGGCACAAAAAAACTATCCAACCGTGTCGGTGTAGGTCCTGTAGCTACCCTTGCCCCTGGTGCTCTACTAGAGGAAGATGAAGGGATGGAGGTTGAGGTGCCAATGGGTTGCCTTGACCTTCGCACACGTGGGCCACGAAGAGAGCCCACTATCTCCTGAATCTCCTGAGTAACATCATAATCATCATCTGACTCAACTGGAACACCTTGAGAAGAGGCAATGGTTGCTTGCATTGCTGCTCTTGCCATCTCTCTTTTCATTTTTTTTTCTTCTGCAGCTGAAAGTATGGCATTCATTTGTCTTTTTATTTCCTCTGTTGTATGAGGACATTCCTTAGCATCACGTTGAGGGATGCCTGCAAGGTGGTACTTGAGGCGATTGATGCCCCCACGATATACTTTTTTACATGGAATGCAATATACTGTGCCAGGTATGGGTCCTAGATAAGCATACTTCCAAGCAGGATCTCTAGCTCCTGGAGGACGTTTACCTACAAAGTCCGCAGGCACGGATGGGGCAGAGCCTGAGGCAGAAGTGGGTTCAGAAGCCATTATCAATTAATTATTAACCTACACAAAGTGAAAGTCATAGCACAACTTGTTAGTTTTTGATAGAAAATTTAAAAACAAACTAAATTAGATTAAATCAAGAGAGATTACTTTAAGTTTAAATTACTAAAAATCTATCACTAGATTCTAAATCTAAACATTTTCATAACAAAAAAATTGGATTTAAAAATAAAAAATAAAAACTAGGGTTTCAAAAAAATGTGAAAAAATGTAAAAAATATGAAAATGACTTCAAACTAGTAAAAAATTAAGCTAATCTAAGATTGTAAGCATGTTATTCAACAAAAAAGAGGATTCAATCATTCAAAACAAAAAAAAAATAACTAGGGTTTAAAGAAAATTTAAAAAAAATGAAAAAATCAGCAAAATATGTTAAAAAATCAGAAAAAATCATTAAAAAATCTTGTTTTGATGAATCTAAATCTTGTTTTGATGAATCTAAATGCATTTAAATCATTTTCACACTACAATCAAATGATTTTTAAACATAGAACCAACAAGAATGAAGAATTTTTTAAAAAAGAAGAAAGAACAAGAAAAATGAGAAACCCTACCTGGAAATCCAATTTGCCTTCTAAATTCGATGTAAATGCCCTTCAAATCTTGTCTTTTGGATGCAAAATCACTGCAAATGAGTGCACAATGCCTTGGAGAGGTTTTTTGCTGAGTGTGAGAAGAGAGTGAATGAAAAAAGACAACTTAAAATTGCTTTTTAGCGGCTGCTTGGGCGTTCTAACTGTCGCGCGGGTTTTTCTAGAAAACTCGCCGTACTTTCTGGAAAAACTCGCCAAAAGTACGGCGAGTTTTTCCAGAAAGTACGGGCGAGTTTTCTGGCGTACAAGTGCCTGAAAAACTCGCCCCCTGGAAAAACTCGCGAGTTTTTCACTACTCGCCGGGTTTTGTGCGAGTCTTGCAACTATAATCTTAATCAATCCCCTTATTAGAATCGCTGTCCATGTTTACTTTATTTGCCTAGACTTTAAATGCTGCGATCCAACTAAATATTGCTATCTGTTGCTTTCTTTGACAGGGGCATGACACCTTGGTCACTCAATCCTTGAAACTTGTCCCCCTGTCAAGAAACTCCATGGAACTAAGTTTTTTTCTCATTTTTCCACTTTCAAGCAACATGATTCCTTCATCTTGTGGGAATCTAGGTCTATCAAAACTATCTTAATGGTATTAAATGCAGGTCGAATGATTTCATCCTATTGGTTGGTAGATATCATTAGGTCAAAAAGTAATCATAGCAAAGTTCAAAAATAACTTTGATTCCTTATTGTATAACAATTGGATCTTGTTTCATATTGTTGGAAGCTTTTGAGATATACTATTTAATGGCATAATTGTTATGGAATTGTCTTGAATTTCAGTTTACTCAAGTCTTCTCTAAAGAGCCTTATATAGGTGTGTGCATGGAAAATCACCATCTAATCCCATGTATTTAGGAGAATAAACTGGCAAGAAGTAGCAGATGGGTATATATATTCAACTAATAGTAACCATGCCTATCTAAGGCCACATATGAATGTAGCTTCCACACATTTGAACATTAAAACCAAGCAATAGAGAAAATACTTCCATGAATTTAAGCAAGCCATAACTTTAATTCCTTTCAACTATGTGGAGTTCTGTTGTGTCAATGAAAAACAAAGATTAACTGTAATGCAAAAGTAATGGGTTTAACCAGCTCCTTGCATTTTCTAGGAGAGGGTGGTAATTTTGTTGTGAATGGCATTATGAGATGTGAGTAGAGGGATAAAATTGCCATAACTGTGGATCATAGTGGAGATAAGGGCACTGTATGGCATCTTGCAGAAAAGATGGACCACACTTTGGAGCACTTAGAGGTAGATTTTCTTTAACCCTATCCTTCTCACTATGAATAACAAGCTATTTACCTTGATTCTTGCAGAACGTATGGACCATGATTTGGAGTTCTTGTAGGCAGGTTTTTCCATAATCTTAGCTTTCCAGTTATTAATAACAAACTGCCTTGCTCTCTATCCTCTACAATTATTGCCCTGTCATCATTTATGCATTTGTCTTATGGTGTATTTAAGTCTTCATTCAAACAGATTTTATGTACAAGTTCCAAGCATGTTTTCTAATCTTCACTTGTAAGGTCTGTAAAAGGGTGTTGAGGTTCTCTCATGCAAACCAAACTCCTTCAAGTGTATTCTCCAATTTTGTTTTGTATATGACTTATGTGTAATGAGTCTATGTCAATATGTACTCTAAGATTGAAAAATTGATAATTAATGAGAATTCTAGAGTAATTGACAACATAAAATCTTTACTTGCATCTTATAATTAAAGTCTGGACTTTCTATGTGCTTTATTTGGCATGAAATAACATCTACAATTTTTTTGGCATGTTTGTAAGTATTTTAGCATCATTTTATTTGCCATGTCTTTCCCATTTTAAACCCACGTAATTGAATACCATATACACATTTTGTTTGCCATGCTATTGTCGTGTAAGTATAAGTGACTTTGGGTAGCTACACTAGTCAATCCTGTCTCTTAATACAATTTTATTTTGGCTAATATTGTTGAAAAGCTTGGTTTAAAACTATATGATCATCCTCACGAATATCCTTTGAGTTTGGTTAAAAAAGGTGCAGAGATTCAAGTGACAAAGAAATTTAAATTATAATTTGGCATTAATCCAAAGTATACTGATGAAGTAGAAGTGGATGTGATTCATCGTGATGCATTTGAAATAATACTTGGAGATATTAGAAGTGGATCGTGATTCATTGCTTTTGTGTGCCTATAGTTGACCCCATTCTTGATCCATCTGTATTTTACATGTTAGAGATATTATTTTTAGAAGGGCTGAAAAATACAGATGGATCAAGAATGGGGTCAACTACACCATAAAGGCACACAAAAGCAAGACAAAACTTGCCATGGCAAGTGCCATAAAAGCTATTAAATTGACTCGACAAAATAAGCAGTTTTGTTTACTTCTTTTGAAGGATAAACAAGAAGATGGTGATGAGCATACGGTTATACTGAGAGGGACGGGTGAATCAATATAACAATATTCTTTTACCTTTTAAAAACTTATTTAATCACTTCAAGATTTAATCAAAATTAGCACATATGTAAAATCAAATAATAGCAACACAATAACAACACAATTTATGTAGAAACCATAGTTCCACAGAGTTTCTTGACGGGGGGACGCAGGGACGTGGGGACGAGCTTCGGGGACGGGGGGACCAAGGGCCTAAGTTTGGGGACGGTGGGAGGATGGTAGGGGGATGATGGTGGGGTGGTAGCAGGGTGTTGAAATACATATGGTACTTGAAAAAATAGTTATAAAAAGATGTATAAGTATAAGAATTATACATCTTGGAGACAACTAGGAGTCCCCTAGACATCTTGAGGACACCCCAGTGCCCTCGAAGTCCTAGCAGTATCTTGGAGATGGCAACGCTAGTGGTGGGATGGTGGCACTGGTGGTGGGCTGGTGGGGGAATGCCCCCCCAAGTCCCCAAGTCTCCAAGACAGGGACGTCTAGGAAACACGGGGTTTTTGCGGGGGAACACATCCCCGTGGAACATTGGACTAGAAACCCTTGCGGGAGAAAACCACTGCAAAAATATTGCTTTTATTAATCTTCTTTCTACAAATTTTATAGGCACCAACCTACTAGAGGCACCAACCCCTATAATATGAGGCACCAACCTCACTAATATAGATAATTTTCTTCTCCAATCTGCTATAATGCTGATCATAAATCTGCCATAAAACTGATTACAATCTCCTCATAAAAACTTATCATAAATCTGCCATAAAATTTCTCGCAATCTCCTCATAAAAACTTATCATAAATCTGCCATAAAATTTCTCACAATTTCCTCGTACATTCTGCATATGTTCCCCTTGAATTTTGCTCTAATATTCCTCATAATTTCTTCATACTCATAATTTCTTCATAAAATCTGCAAGTAAACTTCTTATATATTTGTATGATGTATAGTTTACTTCCTTCTTCACATTAACTTGCTGGTGTATATCTGATATATATTTTATTCTTCACACATTTTTTTTCTCACTTCCCATTCCACAATGCTTTCTCTCTTTATATTTCTTGCCTCTATGAAAGGAGGCATCTCTTAACAAAGAGACACAAATTCTATTAACCATTTAAAACCCTTAAAAACAAATCACACCTCTTCACTAATACTAATCGCTGCCTTTAAATACATTTTAATTATCTTCAAAAATTTCATCAAAGATAATCGCTGCCCCTCTTAATCATATTCTTCTTAATCACATTCATTGCTAATGAATGTACCTAAACATAAGCAGTCCCATTATTATATCTTTAATCATTGTTTTGTTTTTTTAGCTTCCTTAAGAGCTTCCTATAATAATCACTGCATATTAACAAATCCACTTTTCATAAATCACTGCTCCTTATATATTCGCTGCCTTCTATATATGTGATTAACTTGAGCGTTAAAAACATGAAGGTCGCCCTGATTTTGACTTATGTTAATTCCTTCAAGGGTGACGACCATGCCAACAAATTCGGCGTCATTTATTAAACATTTTCATAGTAGGCAAATCATTAGAGGGGGCAAATCATTAGAGGGGTTGGCCAATATAATAAGCATAATTAAATTTATGTTATTCTCCCAAAAATGGCATAGCTGGGTACTAGTTGGCCAGCATAAAGTATTTAATTTTGATCTATTATAATCCTCTTAAAGTGAGGCGCTAAGCATATGAGAGGGACAGCCTTCATTTAGACATAAATATTTAAAATGCAACTTCCTCCTCTTCGTTGAAAAACTCCTTTGACATCAATGACAACTGTCCCCATATAGACCTAACCTGCAAAAACAAATTACTCCTTTGACATCAATGACAATCAATTCCAACAGATGGTCTATATGCCTCTACAATTGCATATACTAACAAGCACAAGAAAGAGTTGGATGATATGTTAACATCTCTCCAAGGAGTTTTCCGAGCACCAAGGGCCTTCCACCTAGAAGGAAGGTAGAGCATTATATTCAATTGATTCCTAAATCTTCTTTAACTAGCATTGGTCTGTACAGGCAGTCACTTCTGGAAAGCAATGAAGTCAAGAAGCAACTTTTGAAGTTACTTGAACAAGGTGTCATTCAGCCAAAGTACTTTAATATGTGGTTCACCAATTCTCATGATATGAAGAAGGATGGAAGATGTATACTGTCTACCGAACATTAAACAAGATCGCCATAAAAAAACCACTATCCCCTTCCAAGGATAGATGACCACGTGGAATAGCTACAACATGTCAAATACTTCATGAAGTTAGATCTCAAATCAAGATACCATCAAATTTGGCTAAAGAAGGATGCATGGAAGACTACTTTTAAAACAAAGCAAACTTAATATGAATTTATAGTTATTCCTTTTGTTTATGCCAATGCACCAGCAACTTTTATGATACTGTTGAATGATGTGTCAAGGAAAACAGAGACGTGTAATAATGTGTCTAGATGATATTCTAAATTTTAATGCTACATGGGAAGAACATCTAATTCACCTGAAGCAAGTTTTGCAAATCTTCAAGGAAAAAAACTTTCATGCAACATAATGAAATGTGAATTTACAAAAGAATCACTTGTCTACTTAGGGTATGCGGTTGAAGCAAGTTTTATAGTTACATGGCAGCAGTTTAAAAAAAAATCTATTAAAAAAATAATAATAAATGGCTGCTAAGGAAAGGGGCTGCTGCTCCCATTTATGCTGTAAGTGTAGATGATCTTACAAAAAAATGACTATACCGATGAATGTGAAAAATGTAATCTAATGTGAAAATTTCAGAGTAGCTATACCTTTTTGAGATATTACCTCAGAATTATTTCGTAACTTTGAAGATAGTTATCTATGTCAAATGAAATTTTAAACAAGGGACCTGCCAATTGTATTTTGTTGGAGATTGTAATTTTTAGAACATTATTCTCATTATAAATAATTGCAGGGCAAGAGGATTCACAAAGTACAGAACCACCAAGAAGTGATTTTAGAACTAGAGAGAAGTATGCGAACACATCAACCCTTGAAAATGCATAGCAGATCAAAAAAGTATTACAACCCAATTTTATTGCAAAAGGATCCTACATTTGCCAATCCCCTTACTCTTAAGAAGACATAGTGGAGCATACTATGACAATTTGACTTCAAATTTCATGCTTGCTCAGAAATTTTAAACAATTCCCTTCAATGGCGCCACTGTGTTAAAGAACCTGGCCCTTTATGGCCTATATTGGAGACCTTTAGAAGCAATCAAAGTGTTCTATACAGATACACTTTGATTCTACAACTCTTAACCTTTACAATTAATTTAAAGATTTGCTTGATTCTCTTTGATCTCCATGACCTAACTTATGATCAAATGTCTATATAATTGAGGCTCATATCATGGTAGACGAAGTAACAGAAAATGTTTTGCATCCCCTAATTCATTCAATTTGCAAATCTAACTAATTGTATTGCCAATGAGCCTTCCAGTGACTCCATCTACATATTTATATATGATATTATCAATGATTATAGATTGTTTCTACCATTGATAGCTGATAAGCATTATAATAAATTTTCCAAGTTTTATTTTCATTGTCTTGATTTACAGTTTCGTTTACTAATTTATAATTACAAATGTCTTAAGTTATTAAGCTTAATATCACTGTAAAATGAACGTTTCTAATAGAAAATGCATTTCATCCCCTACTCCATTTAAATTGTATACGCTGCATTTTTTTTTTGCTTGTTTTACAAATTCTTTGATCCCATTAATTCTTTAGATGTCTCCGACTACCAGTCTCTATTTAAGTAATTGAACTAATAAAGGTGAATAAACTTCAATAAAACCTAATTGATTGTCAAAAAACTAATAAAATCTTTAAATAATTACATCACCTATAAATTCTTTGTTCTTGTTGATGAATTGTAGCTTAGGTCAGATATAAGCGATGATTGCTATAAAGCATCATCATCACTTATATAAGATCTAATGCTCTTCATGTTTATATTTCCAGAAATAAGTAAAATAATCGAATTTTATAAAGCATGTATAAAATCGAAATTATCTAAATGATGTTCTGAATTCGCTTTGATTAAAATTCGGGACTCTTGTATTACATCCGCCATGCGTAAGGGTGTGTCCATTAGTTAAGTTTGTTTAACCGAATGATCATCGGCTGTGAGAGGAACCCGCTTGAGCCGTGTCTCCACATGTGGAGACACGTCCTCTCAAGAGACGCATCCCTTGGAGGCGGGTCTCCTAACATATAAAAGATGATTCCAATCTTAATATGCAGACATCGAAATCATTAATGTTCTGCAATCAGCACATTTAGTATAAATCTGGAAATCGAAAATCTGTCTTAAAATCTTAGTAGAATTCTGGAAACTTAGAATCCTTTTAGAACCCTTAGTCTCTCATTTTGATAGAAGATTTGACTACATTTACATGGTATCAGAGCCATGTTGTGTGAATCCTAATCAAATCTAAATATCAATCTGCTCAAGAAAATTCGTATTTTCTAGAATCGAATTTACATCACATTCTTCATAATGTCAAGTGTGATCAGATTTGAAGATCGCCTTGCAGGAGCAGACAATTTCACATCATGGAAATTTAGAATCATGATGATCCTTAGAGAGAATAAGCTAGATTCACTTGTGAGAGAAAACTTGAAGGAAACAAAGTCTGAATCTGAGAAAACTCAATGGATAGAAAACAATGAAAAGGCCATGAAAATCCTAGTAGATGCAGTTAGGGATCATATAGTGCCCATCCTAGCAAAACATGAAACTGCATACCATATGTTCAAATCTCTTGAGAAAACTTATGAGATCAACAACACCTGCAGGACTCTTGCTTTAAAAAGGCAAATCAACAATGCTCAAATAAACAAAGGAGAGTCCATTAATGCATACTTCATGAGGATTATTGAACTGAGAGATCAATTATCCACAATTGGATATCAGATTGATAGCAAAGAGTTAACTCTAATTGCACTAGGAGGCCTACCAAACTCATGGGAGTCATTTGTTCAAGGAATAAGTGCAAGATCTAAACTCCCTAAGTTTGACAGGCTAAGAACTGACTGCCTTCAAGAAGAAACAAGACTCTCCTCAAAAGAAAACAAACAGAAAAACATAGATGAAGACCTTCATGTACTCAACACATCGTCTAATAAAAGGAATAAGAAAAACTCCTACAAGAAAGGATCTTTTAAAAGAAAGAGAAATTCCAATGGAAAGGGATCTTCTAAAAGGAAAGACATCTCTCAAGTGCAATGCTTTAGATGTGATCAATATGGCCACTATGCAATGAAGTGCCCTGACAGATCAAAGCAACAAGCATCTTTTGCCAAAGTAGGAAAGACAAATTCAGATCATGAATCTGAGAACTTTGTGTTCTATTCAGCATTATCTAATCAAGTATCTAACAATATCAACAACTGGGTGATTGATAGTGGTTCTTCGAGGCACATCACAGGGTTTAGAGAACACTTAGACACTATGACTGAAGAGTCTGATGAAGATGTCACAATTGGGGATGACTCTACACATCAAGTAAAAGGGGTTGGAACTTGTTCCATCACATTGAAATCTGGTCTCTCCCTTCATCTCACTGGGGTCTTATTTGTACCTGGAATAAAGAGGAATCTAATATCCATCTCTGCCCTTGAAGACAATGGATATAGGGTTACATTTATGGATGGAAAAGTTCTAGCATGGCCTAAAAACTCATCTATCAAGAAAGCCCAAATCATAGGTGTAAGACAAGGATACCTTTACAAACTTTGCACTGAAGTTAATCAAGCCCTTACCCTTGACATCTTTGAGTCAACTGAGATTTGGCATAGAAGATTAGGACACCTTCATTTCCGTGCCCTACCTTCTATGGAAAAACTTGTAACAAGGTTACCTAAGTTAAAACCATCTCATGAAGGAAATTGTAAAGGTTGTGCCTTAGGAAAGAATACAAAGGGATCCTTTCCCACTAGTTTGAGCAAAACCCTAAATGTGTTAGATCTGGTTCACTCCGACTTATGTGGACCCATGTCTGTACCTTCTAAAGCAGGATTTCTTTACTATGTCATATTTATAGATGACTTCTCTAGGAAAACCTGGATCTATTTCCTTAAGTGTAAAGAGTCAATAGAAATCCTCAAAAGGTTCAAAGAGTTCAAAGCACTTACAGAAAACTTCTCCGGGAAGAAAATAAAAACCTTAAGGACAGACAATGGGAAAGAATACACCTCTGAAATTTTTAAGGAATTCTGCATGAGTGCTGGAATTAAGAGGGAGTTCACAGTGGCTTACAACCCTCAACAAAATGGGGTTGCTGAAAGAAAAAATAGAACCATTGTAGAAGCTGCCAAAGCAATGTTGCTTGACCAAAACATTGAAACCTCTTTCTGGGCAGAAGCCTCTAGGACTGCTGTCTACATCCAAAATAGATGTCCTCATTCTCATCTTGACAACAAAACTCCTGAAGAAGCCTTCACTAGCATAAAACCTGACATTAGTCACTTTAGGATTTTTGGTTGTCTTGTCTATATTCATGTGCCCAAGGAGAAAAGATTCAAACTTGAACCTTCCGGAAAGAAAGGGATATTTATGGGATATAGTGAAACCTCCAAGGCCTTCAGGATATTCATACCCGGTCAGAATCAAATTGAATTGAGCAGAGATGTCATCTTTGAAGAAGACATTGCATTCAAGAGGGCAAGAAGTTCTAGTGAGACTGAAACCTATTCCCCTAGAGTACCTGAAATGGAACCTGCTCCTGAGATTCAGAGGGAGCATCTGAGGAAATGCCACATGAACTTCCTTCTACTTCAAATGAGAATACAAGTTGACAACGGCAGAAAGAGACCACTTTGGGCCAAGAAGATGATCAAAGAAGCAGAGGATCATGCAGCACCCAAAGGAACGTTCAAGGAGAGTAAAAGACCCAAACGCTTCACTAGCTATGTTGCTCTAATGAACGACATCATAAACTCCGAACCTGTCAGTGTTACAGAAGCTTTCCAACATCAAGCATGGAAGGATGCAATGACAGAGGAATATCAGTCTATTCTAAAGAATGATGTATGGGATATAGTGCCTAGACCAAAAGAGAAATCTGTTGTCTCTTCCAAATGGCTCTTCAAAATCAAGCATGCTGCTGATGGCAGTATAGAAAAACATAAAGCACGTTTTGTGGCAAGAGGTTTTTCTCAAAAGGAAGGCATTGATTACGAAGAAACATTTGCACCTGTTGCCCGTTACACATCAGTGAGAGCAGTGTTAGCCATTGCAGCAGCTAAAGGTTGGAAGATCCATCAAATGGATGTGAAAACTGCCTTCCTGAATGGAACCATTGAAGAGGAAGTCTATTTGGAACAGCCTGAAGGTTTTGTGATACATAAACCTGACTCACATGTATGCAGACTGAAGAAAGCCCTCTATGGACTTAAACAGGCTCCCAGGGTCTGGTATGAAAGAATTGATAGTTATCTCTTGGGATTAGGATTTTCCAAGAATGATGTTGACTCCAATCTCTACTTCAAGGTAATTAAAGGTGATATGCTAATAATTATTTTATATGTTGATGACCTACTGATAACAGGAGATCACCTCATTGCTCAAGGGAAGCAGGATCTAATTTCTGAATTTGACATGAAAGACTTGGGCATTCTTCACTACTTCCTAGGTTTAGAAGTATGGCAGAAATCAGAGGGCATTATACTAAACCAAGGGAAGTATACTATTGATATTCTGAAGAAATTTGGAATGTTGGACTATAGACCAATGTCTACACCCATGGAAACCAACCTTCACAAATTGAAAGAAGCAGCAGCAGAATCCAAGTGTGCAGATCCAACCCTTTACAGACAGATGATTGGATCCTTGATGTATCTAGTCAACACCAGACCTGATATTTGCTATGTAGTGAATGTTCTCAGCCAGTTCATGTGTGAGCCAAAGGAAATTCACTTAATGGCTATGAAACATATTTTGAGATATCTTCAAGGCACTATTGGATATGGTCTTCTTTACAAGAATGATCAACTAGATCTACATGGGTACTCTGATTCAGATTGGGCTGGAAGTATAACTGATCGGAAAAGCACATCATGATGTTGCTTCAGTTTAGGATCAGCTATGATCTCCTGGATTTGCAGAAAACAATCTTCAGTTGCACAGAGCTCAACAAAAGTTGAATACATTGCAGCCTCAATGGGAGCAAGAGAAGCAGTTTGGCTTCGTAAATTGCTTGTGGGACTCTTTGGTGAGCCCTTGAATCCTACAATTATTCATTGTGATAATCAGAGTTGCATCAAACTCTCTGTAAATCTTGTCTTTCATGATAGATCTAAGCACATTGAGATCCCCTATCATTATGTAAGAGATATGGTGGAAAGAAAAGTAATTCAGTTGGAGTATATTAGTACAAATGATCAAACTGCAGACATTCTCACCAAGCCTCTCTCCCGAATCAAGGTAGAGCACTTCAGGAAGAAACTTGGTATGGTTGAAATGTAATTTGTTATTTATGTTTGAAATTCAAATTGTTTATCAAATTGTACTAATATATAAAGATGTTTAAATGTGTAAACTCTTTTGTCATGTGTGTGACTCCATGACTTTATGGGCCTACTCCCCCTGTGTACATTATTGAAAGGTGACGATCTTTCTAATAATGAACACTTGTATTTGACATTGTAAAGTGACGACTCTACAATGATAAACTATCATGATAGATATCATGTGACTTGATATCTATGGACATGTCATGATAGTATCTCTTGGACACTTTGATGGATATCATGGGACTTGATATCATCTGAAGATCATTGTAATCCTTAAGAGATAATCATGGTGGATATTTATATCCATGGATATGCCATGAATTATGGTAGACATCATGTGACTTGATGTCAGTGCACATACCATAATGAAGATGTGTTATGAAGAATGTCATGTGACTTGACAAACTTTGAGAAAACATATCATATCTTCGATATCACGTGTAAAGGTGATATCTCCACTTATTTGATTTGAAATATCTTCCCTAGCTAAGAGGGAGTGTTGATGAATTGTAGCTTAGGTCAGATATAAGCGATGATTGCTATAAAGCATCATCATCGCTTATATAAGATCTAATGCTCTTCATGTTTATATTTCCAGAAATAAGTAAAATAATCGAATTTTATAAAGCATGTATAAAATCGAAATTATCTAAATGATGTTCTGAATTCGCTTTGATTAAAATTCGGGACTCTTGTATTACATCCGCCATGCGTAAGGGTGTGTCCATTAGTTAAGTTTGTTTAACCGAATGATCATCGGCTGTGAGAGGAACCCGCGCCCTAAGGAACACGTCCCTTGAGCGGACGTGTCTCCACATGTGGAGACACGTCCTCTCAAGAGACGCATCCCTTGGAGGCGGGTCTCCTAACATATAAAAGATGATTCCAATCTTAATATGCAGACATCGAAATCATTAATGTTCTGCAATCAGCACATTTAGTATAAATCTGGAAATCGAAAATCTGTCTTAAAATCTTAGTAGAATTCTGGAAACTTAGAATCCTTTTAGAACCCTTAGTCTCTCATTTTGATAGAAGATTTGTCTACATTTACAGTTCTCATGAAGTCTTCAGACCAGTTCTACATTAGTAAATTAGTAATAGAACTGATATAAGTGAATGACAATTAATTGATTTACAGAAAAATAACAAAATTGCATACCCTACATATTTTTTGTTCCCACAGCATCTTCAGGCAACTCCATGTACTAGCCTCCATATACGTAAATATAACTGATAGAAATGAAGACAACTAATTGATCGATTGATAAATAACAAAATGTTAACCATATTTCATACCCTACAAATTCTTTGTTTCCATCTGAGCGTTTCTAATACCAGTCTTTGCAATTGTAGTATAACAGATGGAAGCAAATAACAACTGATTGATCAACTGAAAAATAACTGAAGATTAAGAATATTACATGTCCTACAAATTCTTCCAAATATCCTACAAATTTTGCGTTCTTATGTCTTTGAGTGACTCCGAACACCTGTCTCTACATATGTGGCATAATTAAAATACGTGAATAAGAACTAATTGATTCACAGAAAAATAAAGAGTTCTAAAACAAATTGAAAACCTTACAAATGAATTGTTCCCATGAAGTCGGTACCAGTCTTTACATATGTAATGCCGCTGACACAAAGTGAATAACACGTAATCCACTATGAACAACAGGTAATGTAGCGATAAACGGGGGAAATGATCAGATGAGGGTGGGGTTTGATTCCCTATGCAAAGAATTTTAATGTAAACCCCTTCAGTCACAGCGTCTCTAGTTGATCCTCTCAACCAGTTTCTATATTCGTAATATTACTGATAGAAGTGAATAACACGTAATTGACTCTACGTTACTGGCGATGGACCCCCAATCGGCAATGATGACCAAAAGGAGGGCTGTAATTTAATTTCTTTTAGAAAGAATTCTAGTGTAAATCTCTTCGAGGAAATAAATGGGTATATCCGTTGAGGCCACATTGTACTTCGGATTCAAAGCTCCCGTCCAAAAGAGTTTGATAATCGATTAAAAAGAGACCGAAATCTTTTAACATTATGCCGAATTTACATGCCTAGAAACTTTGGATAAAAAACCAACCGATTGATGGAATGAAAAATAAAAAATCTTTAGTGGGTGGCATCAGGTTTTTACAATCCATGTTAGTGATATTGTAAACTTTTGGAGAAAACTGTGTAGAAATCTTTAAAGTCGTAGCGAATTTACATACCTCCAAATCTGACCTCGAATTCGCCTTTGTCTCGACCAGATGAAAATGATCCTGCCAATTGTCCCACTCCTGTTCGGGACTCCGCTCATCTGTACCCTTTAAATTTTCCAGAAATTTACTGACGATGCCGTGAAATTGCTCTCCGAGCTTTGCCCCGAAATCTAGACCCCAATTCCCCCGTCTTCCATCTGCTCCGAAATTGGTATTGTAGCAGCAATAAAATGTGGATGAGCGCGAATATGGCTTTATTCTTTTCCTCCCTGAAAACTCAGCTTGACAGAGGCAAGCATTTATTTTGGAAATTGCAGAGATTTTGCGGGCTTGCGTGCTATGTTTTTCCCTTAAATGAGATAATTTGTAATCAAGATAGCTGGGGCTCGCAACTCCGCCTGACGCAATTGCAGCCATCTTTTGACAAAAACACAGGAAGCCCTGGTTTCCCGATTGACGCTTTGTCTGTTTCTTATCCTTGAAAAACTAGAGGCGATAAGTAGAAGATGAAATCGTACAAGATTTTCTGTTGTAGTGTTCAAGTATTTGCTGCTGAAGATAATTTTGAAGGTGGATAATGTTGTTAGGAGACGGCATGTTTTATGGCTGCATGGCGCGTGACACTAGCCGACCGTCTTTGAAAATAAGATTTCTTCTTCTTGATGAGATGTTTTACAGACTAAAGATTTTTAATGTACGATGTTGTCAAATTGTTTGGGGATAGTTAATACTGTCATTTTCGTTTTTGGAATGATTGATCTTTATTTTGATGCTGAATTATGTATAAAAATTTATTAAATCGTATTTTTAGATGGAACATATGGGGATGAATTTTAAGGGGTCATTTTCAATTTTGGAATTGTTGATTTTTAATTTAGCTGTTTTTAGATTTGATTGTGTGATCGTCTTTTGGGATCCACATATGAATTGTGGAAATCTAATTGTATTGTTGATGTTTACTTTGATGTTGAATTTTTCTGTTTTAGAGATCACATATAAAACTTAATTATATTTTTAGATAGGAAAATATGAAGATGAGTTTTCATGGAATCAAATATTAATGAAGAATATTTTTAATAATAATTATCTAAAAGTTTTTTTCATCAATCTTTGGATTTAATTTTATAATTCATTGTTTAAATAAAAAGAAATGGGCTATAAAGAGAGACAAAAAGTTGGTAATTAAAAAAAGGAAATTAAAAAATATATATTATGAGGTCAATATTTTTATCAAAATTTTGATTCAACATTTTTATTTTTTTTCTTTTTTTTGTTATGAGGGGCATACTTTAAGTGGTCTACAAATGTGATAAGTTTTTAAGTGGTTGAGAATAAAAGTTTGTTATTTTAGATTGTCTATTATTATAATGAAAATAAAGTGAGTTTCATTATAAATTATTTATCAAGTTAGCTTGGTACTTGAGAATTTAATTATATGATTTGTACAAAATACAATATGATAGAAGTAGCATTATCTATTTTATTTTTGTGTCAAATAAAAAATATTTTTTTAAAGCTTTATTTTGAAGTGAAGATGATTTAATAGTCCTTCAAATGAGATTTTATACCACTCTAAAATTTTGATTGTTAGTCATATGTCTAAAGGACTCAAAAAAATATTTGCCAAAGTTATGTGGAAAAAATGTGATAATAGTT
This sequence comes from Sequoia sempervirens, assembly GCA_007258455.2. Classification (NCBI taxonomy): domain Eukaryota; kingdom Viridiplantae; phylum Streptophyta; class Pinopsida; order Cupressales; family Cupressaceae; genus Sequoia; species Sequoia sempervirens. Next base: position 7,204 of record VDFB02129638.1, on the reverse strand, counting down.
AAGAAAGTATCTGTTAGAACTCTAAAGAAGAAATGCAATCATAGTTGTAGATTACATTGAAATTGTCAAAAAGATAGTAAATTATTTTGAGGTGACATGAGGACATGGCCATGAAAATGTTTGTTGAAAAGATAGAGGGATATTGGTATAAGGACCAAGATGACAATCACATTGATACATACTCATACTTTAAGAATTATTTTCATCAAACTTAAGGAAATAAAAAGGAAAACTTCTTCTTATTAAATTAAATGAATGAAAAAGAAACAAAATGGATATATTAAGTATTTTAGTAATAAAGTCTTTAAATTTTAAATTTTATTCTAAGATGCTAGTAATTTTCAAGTTGATTCGTATAAATACAAAGGTTACTTCACTTAATGATGTATTTGAGAAGACTATTGAAATTGGATTGAATTTATAGAACTTGGGAAAGAAAAGCTAAATAAAAAATAAAAAAAATTAAAGAACTAAAGCAAGATTTGAGGAGTTAGGGGTTGATTACATTAAAATTACCTTGAACCATATTTTCAAATATATTGAACAATTTAATATCTTTGGTAAAAATGATAATAAGTACATCTTGAAGATGAAAAAGGCAAGAGTGTTAAATACAAGTAGAGGTTTCTAGCAAAGTACATGCAAATTAGTGGCATCAATCATGTGACATGTAGCACTTGTAACTAAATATACATGACCTAGATAGCCTCATCCTAAATTAGGAATCATGGATATCAAAATTAAATAGGTTTACATAACCACTAAATGATCATTTTGTAAAAAAATTAATTGGGTACTTGATTGTGTATAATCTATAAGCATCATTACCTAGATAAAGAAACAATAGATTTCACCTCAATCCATCCATCTATATTCAATAAAATAATATTTATATTTTTTTATCACATATAATCTACATAAATTTTATATTAATTCTACAGTGTTATGATGTTCATTTTGTTTCTTCATCAAGCTCATATACTAATATCAACCATGCATAGACCCTATAGTTAAGCAATGAAGAGTTTAATATGGAGTAAAATTCTTTTGGTGGTGATGATAGGATTGGAATCATCTAAGAGGATGGAAATATATTATAATGTAAGGAATTTTTAGCAAGGGTTCTTTTTATGAATGAAATCTTGCCAAGCCTATTGATGATATCAAATCCCAACACAAAAATATGACCTCTACCAATTGAACTAACTAGACGATGATGAGATTTTAGCTCTTAAATAAGTTTCAATTATGAGACTTAAGAATTACATGACTATAAATGGTGTTGGGAAGCTATATAAATTTAGAAATGATTACTTAAGCACCTTTTCTCAAGAACAAACTATAGATGAAGAATTCCCAACCTATTCCTCTAAAATAATGTATTGCTTTATAGCCTAGTATGTAGAGGAGGGATGAGGCTATATCTATAACTAAGAGCCAACCTACATTACAATCAAATACTTGTCCCAAGATTGGAAACTATATTAGAGATGCATCATCCTTCTATATCATGTTAATCATTAAGGACACATAATGTTGCATAAATGTTTACTCCATTAGCATTATTCCACAATATTTTACCACTTGGGATGATGTAAGAGTTGGGTTCTGAGATTGATTGATCTTATTAGAGTGTCTATGTTATGGGTTCATCAAGGTGAGTGTGTTTAGTCTACAATAGATTATCCAAAAATAAGTTTTCAAAGGAGCAAGAATGAGGGCAAAGGTTTATGTGCTTCGTAGAGGAGGTCACACACTCAAATAAGAAAGGGTTATGTTATATGAACCTTATTAAACAATATATAATGAAAATAGAAACAAAATGTATACTTTCTACAAGAGGCATCTCATACAAAAAAATAGGTTTATAAAGGAGCAAGAATGAGGGAAAAGGTTTTTGTACTCCATAAAGGAGGCCACACACTCAAATAAGGAAGGGGTAGGTTATATGCACCTTATTAAACAATATATAATAAAAATAGAAACACAGTATACTTTCTACAAGAGGTGTCTCATACAACAAATTAGTACCTCACTTAAAATTGTAGTTACCTTTTTTTTCCACCTTTTATCATTGATATGCATTGGAGGAAATCTAAAAATGGATATGGCATGCCACTATTCATATATCACTAGGAAAACAAACCATTTCAAATAAATAGAGAAAGGAATGTTGTTGATCATTAAAAATCTACTTAAACCATTTTTTTTCCTTTTTTATGCTTTCTTTTTCTTTTTCCCCTTTGTTCTTTTTAACCATTTGTTATTATTCAATTATTTTAAATTCCTAATTTAATAATATATTTCTTTCTTTCACTGCCTTCTTGATTCTCACACCTACCAAACCCCTCCCCCTCTTCCTTCCCCCCCCCCTTTTATCTAGCTTGGTCTGCTAACATTTCTTCAATTCTGCTCTCTTATCTTCTATCTTCCCGATGATGGATGATGTAATTTGATCTGAAATGTCAAGGAAAAGAAAATTTACACAATCAAAACCAAAAACTACACACTACAATCTACTTAAAAATTTTAATGCATTGGAAACATGATAAAAATATTTGGGAATTTATATGGCAATGAAAATTAAAAAATAACTATGTTTCTACCCAAACAAAAATAAAAATAAAATTTTATAGAGGTGACATTTCAACCATGAATTTTGATTTGGTGAAAGCAAGAATAGGATGTGGAGTAGGAATAAACTTCATACCTAATTTTAACATGATTTTTTATTTTGGCGATGATAACTAATTTTAACATGATTTGGACCAAATTGGTCTATAGGATATTTAAATAAAATATTATGTCATATAATGTAATGTATCTTTTATCTTCGTTTTATGAATTATAATCAAATTTTATCTTGCGATTGGTGTTATCCATCCAACATCAATGTCTCAAAACACTTCAATACCATTATGATTGATATCAACACTACAATCTATTAATATAGAGCAATATTTAATTACAATCCTAATGTATAATGTTATATCTCCAACTTCCTTGGAATGGGTACTTGGATGCACCCATGTAGTTGAGAGAATTTTTTTTATTCTTATGATTAACTTGGATCATTAGTTGTAACATATTTTGATAAGGAAGGTATAGTATAAGGATGGTAGTTATAAATTGATTAGAGTTTATTTATGCCACCTTCCCATTCCTTGGTGCTAGGAGAGGAAGTGGAGTATCTTCTTCAGTTATTAGGTGTTTCCTACATGTGTAGTAGTCTCATATTGGAGTGTTTTTTTTGGGGAGCATTGACATGAAGTGGAGTAGTCAAAGATGCTTAAGAGTTGTATTTAATATTCATGCATGTATAGAATTTTCATATAGGGGTGTTGGGTTTTTGTCATGTCATGGTTGGTTTCAACAATCAACTCATAGTTTCCTCTCAACTCTTCTATATAAATTATAGGCATTGGATAGTTGTTTCATGGTTATTTTAAAGGTACATGTAGGTACTACCAAAATGCTATCAAATTGAAGATATGAATTTTTTTGAATATATACTCTATACAAATTTGTGCTCTCTTTGGTGATAGATTTATTTTTTAAAAGGGTTTGTCGATGTACATATATTGGCATGTGTTTAAATCTTATGTTTTTTATTTCTTATAAATACTAATTTATACTTCTATACATCTATTTATGGTTAATCAAATGATGGCTTAATCAAAATTTTAGATTTGCATACTTTGTTAATAATATTTCATTTGTAGTAGTTTAATTATCCTATTTTACAACATTTGGTATCAAAGCTTTAGATATGTTAAGAAGGTGACATATTTCTTAAGTGGTGTGGATTTTCAAATGTGTTTATTTTTTACAAGTGATTAAAACCATGACCCCTATCACTTGTTTAGATAATGACAAGTTTAATGGAACTAAGTACGAGTTGTGGAAGTTATATATGGGGGGTCTCCTAGAAGAGAGGAGTTAGTGGAAAGTTGTTTCAAAGGAAGGAAAGACCAAAGGAATGACTAATGAAGGTTGGAAAAGGTTGGATAAGAAGATATGAGGAACCATTTAGTTGTATCTTGTAGCTCCATCCTCTTGAATTTCTTGAGACCGCCATATTTGTATTGTGGAATAACATAGGCAATGGTTACCAAACCAAAAGTCTAACAAATAAATTTTATCTCAAAAACTATGTGTATTCTTTGAAAAATGAAGAATGGTGATTATGTTGTAGAACATTTAAATGCTTTTTAACTTAGTTTTAAGTCAACTATATTTGGTACATGTTAATCTTGAGGGAGATGATAACTATATCTTATCACTTTGATCTTTGCTTGAAACTTGGAAAAAATTAATTGTATTTTATAATGGTAGTGTTGTAGATCCAAAGACGGTCTCCCTTATTTTTATCTTAAGTACAATTAGAGGAATGAGGATTGAATATGTGGATGAGAGCTTAAAAGATGTCATGCGTACTTGGGGAAGGCATAAAGATAAAAGTCAATCTAAAGGGGATCAAAACAAATCAAAAGATAGGTCCAAGTCAAAAAGATGACCTAAAACCCTTGAGAAGAGAAATATGTTTGAACTATTGAAAGAGAGGACATGTGAAAAAGAAATACAAAAATAAAAAGTTCTATGATGATTCCTTCATTGAGAAATATTTTGACGATGGTGATAATAATGCATTATTTATTTCTAGTGACACTATTAATGATGATGCTTGTCTCATTGACTCAAGTTGATCCTAAAATATGACTCATCAAAATGTTGCCAAGGGAAAGAAGCATTTGTTTTATAGTGATGGGAGATGAAAACTCTCAATAATGTATTACATATTCTAGGACTTGTGAAAAACATATTTTCTATGTCCAATTTGAATGACTTTTTAGTGCATGTGACATTTGATAAGTGTAGTTGTAGTTGGCAAGAGGAGATCTACTGGTAGCTAGAGATCTTGGTATAAGACATTTTTCAAGCTCGATGCCTTCATATTTCGTAACTATGTCAATGTACCTAGAAATTTATAAAATGCATGTATATTGTGGCACCAATGTTTGGACCACATTGGTGAAGGAGGTCATTGGACCCTTCTTAATAAAAAATGGTTGATGTTTTTTTCTATTTACTTTGATAAGCATTTTGATTTTGTGAACATTATATGTTTGGAAAATATGATTGAGCATATTTTCCCTTTATAAGTTTTAAATCTAAAAGATTATTAGGAATGATGCATTTGAATGTGTTTAGTCTAATAAACATAGGTTTTATGGGAACTATTAGTTTTATGTCACTTTTAATGATGTTTGTTTTGAATACACTTGGGTTTATTTTTTTGTTCTAAATCTATTCTATTTCTATAAGTTTAAGGAATGTAGAAAATTTTAAGAAATTTAAGGCACTTTTAGAGAAGCAAACAAATAAGACCATAAAGGTGTTGAAATTTAACAATGGCGGTAAATATTTTTTTATGGAAAATTCAATATTTTTATAAACATGCAAGTATTGCTTAGTAAATTCTTCCCCTACACATTGTAGAAAAATGTGGTTATAGAAAGAATGAACTAAATGTAATGGAAAGAGCTATAAATATGTTAAATAGTATATAGTTGGGTCAATGCTTTTGGGAAAAGGCTATGAGTATTGCTTGTAAATTGGTATATCAATATCCTTGTTTGGATTTTACTGATTGAACTTCTTTATGAAGTGTGAATAAATAAGAAACCTTCAATTTCATATTTAATGGTATTTGGTTGTCAGGATTTCATTCATGTGCCTCAAGAAAAGTGATCTAATCTAGATCCAAAAGCATCGAAATGTATCTTTATTTGTTATAATGAGAATATAAATAGTTTTCAACTTTAGAATCTATTAATCCAAAAAGTGATTTATTCTAGAGATGTGATTTCTAGAGAGTTTAGAGAATTTTCAAGTCCTTTACAACTAAAGAAAAAAGAAGGAAAGAAAACTATACATTTTGAGACTAAGATTGAGAATTGGGAAGATGCACATATCAAGGAATATAACAATGGATTAGAGATTTGAGAGGAAGAAGAGGATTTATGAAGAATTTCTTACTCCACCTTTGAGATGATCCATTATACAACGATTCACACAAATAATATGCATAGCCCACTATATTCATGTTGTATATTTTCCTTGTTATGTACCAATCATGGAATAAGATCTATTAGGGAGGCTCTTTCTTTGAGGATAGTGAGTCTTGAATGCAACTCATGTAGGAGGAGATGATGGACTTTGATAGATGTGACATTATATCTTGTAGTTTTTGCAAGGAAAGAAAAATTGTTGTTAAGAAAGCCCATTAGTTACAAAATGATGTACACAAAAGGAAATTTTGAGTCGATGGATGGTTACAAAGTTGCATTGCCAAACTAGTGGCTAAGGATACTCCTAGAGAGAGGGAATTAATTTTGGTAAAAAAAATCCCTTGTTAAATAATTTTTAATTAGATTCATGTTATATATTACTTCAACTTGTGATTTTGAGATAGAGCAAATAGATGGGTAAGTGCACCTATCTGACACAATTTAGGTGCCAAATTGGAAAAAATTGCAAAACAAGGCTGAAATTGGCAAAGTTGAATAAAAGCAAAAAAATGCATTTCAAACGCTCATTTCACTTCAACCCATAGCTTGGCTTGGAGGATTTGAGGTCTGCAACTCGCGCTCGCCAAATATCATCCATTATTTGCATCCTTAGCTTACTATTTTTCACGAGGATGCCACCAACATGTCAAAGACGTTGAAGATTGCGAAGAGGTATGTATTTTTATTCTATTTATTTTAATTTGATTTAGAATGTAGATTGAAATAGGTTTTTATAATAAAATTTTGTTCTAATTCTTTCTTAGGGAATGAATCTCCACCTCCAAACATTGAGAATTCACAGTCACCCCCTTAGGAAGAGCCTCCTATACAAGAACAACTTGAAACCCCTCCATCAATTCATAGCCATCCTCAAGGAACACAAGAAAATATTCTAAATCAAATTGAAAACAATAAAAGAGACATTGAAAAATTAATTGGAAGATTAACTGAGCATGTCGAAACCCACCCTTATAGGAGAGGGATTGTTGAATCATTGAATTCAATTGTATCTCATGTAGGAGAAATGAGCGAGAAAATAATTTTTTGGTCAAATAAGAGGCATGAGATGAGACAATATTATGCTAGTGGTTTATCATATGCAGATGTTAAAAAACAAAAAAATTAGCAAAGCT